>OZ024906.1:71494430-71615922 GCA_964017125.1 Flabesymbios commensalis | reverse complement strand
CGCCACAAGTGAATAAAATTTAAAAAACACACCCACCTACACCTGTCCCCCACTCCACTGAGTGGAGAACAGTCTTAGGGGCCAAGTGGCACTCACCTACAGCTATCTTCTACCATCATTAGTGTAGAACCGGCGTAGGTGCGTAGAATTTTTATAAGGTTACCCACCTAAGCCGTTTTCCCACTATACCTAGTGTAGGGCCGCCACAAGTGAATAAAATTTAAAAAACACACCCACCTACACCTGTCCCCCACTCCACTGAGTGGAGAACAGTCTTAGGGGCCAAGTGGCACTCACCTACAGCTATCTTCTACCATCATTAGTGTAGAACCGGCGTAGGTGCGTAGAATTTTTATAAGGTTACCCACCTAAGCCGTTTTCCCACTATACCTAGTGTAGGGCCGCCACAAGTGAATAAAATTTAAAAAACACACCCACCTACACCTGTCCCCCACTCCACTGAGTGGAGAACAGTCTTAGGGGCCAAGTGGCACTCACCTACAGCTATCTTCTACCATCATTAGTGTAGAACCGGCGTAGGTGCGTAGAATTTTTATAAGGTTACCCACCTAAGCCGTTTTCCCACTATACCTAGTGTAGGGCCGCCACAAGTGAATAAAATTTAAAAAACACACCCACCTACACCTGTCCCCCACTCCACTGAGTGGAGAACAGTCTTAGGGGCCAAGTGGCACTCACCTACAGCTATCTTCTACCATCATTAGTGTAGAACCGGCGTAGGTGCGTAGAATTTTTATAAGGTTACCCACCTAAGCCGTTTTCCCACTATACCTAGTGTAGGGCCGCCACAAGTGAATAAAATTTAAAAAACACACCCACCTACACCTGTCCCCCACTCCACTGAGTGGAGAACAGTCTTAGGGGCCAAGTGGCACTCACCTACAGCTATCTTCTACCATCATTAGTGTAGAACCGGCGTAGGTGCGTAGAATTTTTATAAGGTTACCCACCTAAGCCGTTTTCCCACTATACCTAGTGTAGGGCCGCCACAAGTGAATAAAATTTAAAAAACACACCCACCTACACCTGTCCCCCACTCCACTGAGTGGAGAACAGTCTTAGGGGCCAAGTGGCACTCACCTACAGCTATCTTCTACCATCATTAGTGTAGAACCGGCGTAGGTGCGTAGAATTTTTATAAGGTTACCCACCTAAGCCGTTTTCCCACTATACCTAGTGTAGGGCCGCCACAAGTGAATAAAATTTAAAAAACACACCCACCTACACCTGTCCCCCACTCCACTGAGTGGAGAACAGTCTTAGGGGCCAAGTGGCACTCACCTACAGCTATCTTCTACCATCATTAGTGTAGAACCGGCGTAGGTGCGTAGAATTTTTATAAGGTTACCCACCTAAGCCGTTTTCCCACTATACCTAGTGTAGGGCCGCCACAAGTGAATAAAATTTAAAAAACACACCCACCTACACCTGTCCCCCACTCCACTGAGTGGAGAACAGTCTTAGGGGCCAAGTGGCACTCACCTACAGCTATCTTCTACCATCATTAGTGTAGAACCGGCGTAGGTGCGTAGAATTTTTATAAGGTTACCCACCTAAGCCGTTTTCCCACTATACCTAGTGTAGGGCCGCCACAAGTGAATAAAATTTAAAAAACACACCCACCTACACCTGTCCCCCACTCCACTGAGTGGAGAACAGTCTTAGGGGCCAAGTGGCACTCACCTACAGCTATCTTCTACCATCATTAGTGTAGAACCGGCGTAGGTGCGTAGAATTTTTATAAGGTTACCCACCTAAGCCGTTTTCCCACTATACCTAGTGTAGGGCCGCCACAAGTGAATAAAATTTAAAAAACACACCCACCTACACCTGTCCCCCACTCCACTGAGTGGAGAACAGTCTTAGGGGCCAAGTGGCACTCACCTACAGCTATCTTCTACCATCATTAGTGTAGAACCGGCGTAGGTGCGTAGAATTTTTATAAGGTTACCCACCTAAGCCGTTTTCCCACTATACCTAGTGTAGGGCCGCCACAAGTGAATAAAATTTAAAAAACACACCCACCTACACCTGTCCCCCACTCCACTGAGTGGAGAACAGTCTTAGGGGCCAAGTGGCACTCACCTACAGCTATCTTCTACCATCATTAGTGTAGAACCGGCGTAGGTGCGTAGAATTTTTATAAGGTTACCCACCTAAGCCGTTTTCCCACTATACCTAGTGTAGGGCCGCCACAAGTGAATAAAATTTAAAAAACACACCCACCTACACCTGTCCCCCACTCCACTGAGTGGAGAACAGTCTTAGGGGCCAAGTGGCACTCACCTACAGCTATCTTCTACCATCATTAGTGTAGAACCGGCGTAGGTGCGTAGAATTTTTATAAGGTTACCCACCTAAGCCGTTTTCCCACTATACCTAGTGTAGGGCCGCCACAAGTGAATAAAATTTAAAAAACACACCCACCTACACCTGTCCCCCACTCCACTGAGTGGAGAACAGTCTTAGGGGCCAAGTGGCACTCACCTACAGCTATCTTCTACCATCATTAGTGTAGAACCGGCGTAGGTGCGTAGAATTTTTATAAGGTTACCCACCTAAGCCGTTTTCCCACTATACCTAGTGTAGGGCCGCCACAAGTGAATAAAATTTAAAAAACACACCCACCTACACCTGTCCCCCACTCCACTGAGTGGAGAACAGTCTTAGGGGCCAAGTGGCACTCACCTACAGCTATCTTCTACCATCATTAGTGTAGAACCGGCGTAGGTGCGTAGAATTTTTATAAGGTTACCCACCTAAGCCGTTTTCCCACTATACCTAGTGTAGGGCCGCCACAAGTGAATAAAATTTAAAAAACACACCCACCTACACCTGTCCCCCACTCCACTGAGTGGAGAACAGTCTTAGGGGCCAAGTGGCACTCACCTACAGCTATCTTCTACCATCATTAGTGTAGAACCGGCGTAGGTGCGTAGAATTTTTATAAGGTTACCCACCTAAGCCGTTTTCCCACTATACCTAGTGTAGGGCCGCCACAAGTGAATAAAATTTAAAAAACACACCCACCTACACCTGTCCCCCACTCCACTGAGTGGAGAACAGTCTTAGGGGCCAAGTGGCACTCACCTACAGCTATCTTCTACCATCATTAGTGTAGAACCGGCGTAGGTGCGTAGAATTTTTATAAGGTTACCCACCTAAGCCGTTTTCCCACTATACCTAGTGTAGGGCCGCCACAAGTGAATAAAATTTAAAAAACACACCCACCTACACCTGTCCCCCACTCCACTGAGTGGAGAACAGTCTTAGGGGCCAAGTGGCACTCACCTACAGCTATCTTCTACCATCATTAGTGTAGAACCGGCGTAGGTGCGTAGAATTTTTATAAGGTTACCCACCTAAGCCGTTTTCCCACTATACCTAGTGTAGGGCCGCCACAAGTGAATAAAATTTAAAAAACACACCCACCTACACCTGTCCCCCACTCCACTGAGTGGAGAACAGTCTTAGGGGCCAAGTGGCACTCACCTACAGCTATCTTCTACCATCATTAGTGTAGAACCGGCGTAGGTGCGTAGAATTTTTATAAGGTTACCCACCTAAGCCGTTTTCCCACTATACCTAGTGTAGGGCCGCCACAAGTGAATAAAATTTAAAAAACACACCCACCTACACCTGTCCCCCACTCCACTGAGTGGAGAACAGTCTTAGGGGCCAAGTGGCACTCACCTACAGCTATCTTCTACCATCATTAGTGTAGAACCGGCGTAGGTGCGTAGAATTTTTATAAGGTTACCCACCTAAGCCGTTTTCCCACTATACCTAGTGTAGGGCCGCCACAAGTGAATAAAATTTAAAAAACACACCCACCTACACCTGTCCCCCACTCCACTGAGTGGAGAACAGTCTTAGGGGCCAAGTGGCACTCACCTACAGCTATCTTCTACCATCATTAGTGTAGAACCGGCGTAGGTGCGTAGAATTTTTATAAGGTTACCCACCTAAGCCGTTTTCCCACTATACCTAGTGTAGGGCCGCCACAAGTGAATAAAATTTAAAAAACACACCCACCTACACCTGTCCCCCACTCCACTGAGTGGAGAACAGTCTTAGGGGCCAAGTGGCACTCACCTACAGCTATCTTCTACCATCATTAGTGTAGAACCGGCGTAGGTGCGTAGAATTTTTATAAGGTTACCCACCTAAGCCGTTTTCCCACTATACCTAGTGTAGGGCCGCCACAAGTGAATAAAATTTAAAAAACACACCCACCTACACCTGTCCCCCACTCCACTGAGTGGAGAACAGTCTTAGGGGCCAAGTGGCACTCACCTACAGCTATCTTCTACCATCATTAGTGTAGAACCGGCGTAGGTGCGTAGAATTTTTATAAGGTTACCCACCTAAGCCGTTTTCCCACTATACCTAGTGTAGGGCCGCCACAAGTGAATAAAATTTAAAAAACACACCCACCTACACCTGTCCCCCACTCCACTGAGTGGAGAACAGTCTTAGGGGCCAAGTGGCACTCACCTACAGCTATCTTCTACCATCATTAGTGTAGAACCGGCGGTAGAATTTTTATAAGGTTACCCACCTAAGCCGTTTTCCCACTATACCTAGTGTAGGGCCGCCACAAGTGAAATTTTTTTAAAAAACACACCCACCTACACCTGTCCCCCACTCCACTGAGTGGAGAACAGTCTTAGGGGCCAAGTGGCACTCACCTACAGCTATCTTCTACCATCATTAGTGTAGAACCGGCGTAGGTGCGTAGAATTTTTATAAGGTTACCCACCTAAGCCGTTTTCCCACTATACCTAGTGTAGGGCCGCCACAAGTGAAATTTTTTTAAAAAACACACCCACCTACACCTGTCCCCCACTCCACTGAGTGGAGAACAGTCTTAGGGGCCAAGTGGCACTCACCTACAGCTATCTTCTACCATCATTAGTGTAGAACCGGGTATCAACGTAGGTGCGTAGAATTTTTATAAGGTTACCCACCTAAGCCGTTTTCCCACTATACCTAGTGTAGGGCCGCCACAAGTGAAATTTTTTTAAAAAACACACCCACCTACACCTGTCCCCCACTCCACTGAGTGGAGAACAGTCTTAGGGGCCAAGTGGCACTCACCTACAGCTATCTTCTACCATCATTAGTGTAGAACCGGCGTAGGTGCGTAGAATTTTTATAAGGTTACCCACCTAAGCCGTTTTCCCACTATACCTAGTGTAGGGCCGCCACAAGTGAAATTTTTTTAAAAAACACACCCACCTACACCTGTCCCCCACTCCACTGAGTGGAGAACAGTCTTAGGGGCCAAGTGGCACTCACCTACAGCTATCTTCTACCATCATTAGTGTAGAACCGGCGTAGGTGCGTAGAATTTTTATAAGGTTACCCACCTAAGCCGTTTTCCCACTATACCTAGTGTAGGGCCGCCACAAGTGAAATTTTTTTAAAAAACACACCCACCTACACCTGTCCCCCACTCCACTGAGTGGAGAACAGTCTTAGGGGCCAAGTGGCACTCACCTACAGCTATCTTCTACCATCATTAGTGTAGAACCGGCGTAGGTGCGTAGAATTTTTATAAGGTTACCCACCTAAGCCGTTTTCCCACTATACCTAGTGTAGGGCCGCCACAAGTGAAATTTTTTTAAAAAACACACCCACCTACACCTGTCCCCCACTCCACTGAGTGGAGAACAGTCTTAGGGGCCAAGTGGCACTCACCTACAGCTATCTTCTACCATCATTAGTGTAGAACCGGCGTAGGTGCGTAGAATTTTTATAAGGTTACCCACCTAAGCCGTTTTCCCACTATACCTAGTGTAGGGCCGCCACAAGTGAAATTTTTTTAAAAAACACACCCACCTACACCTGTCCCCCACTCCACTGAGTGGAGAACAGTCTTAGGGGCCAAGTGGCACTCACCTACAGCTATCTTCTACCATCATTAGTGTAGAACCGGCGTAGGTGCGTAGAATTTTTATAAGGTTACCCACCTAAGCCGTTTTCCCACTATACCTAGTGTAGGGCCGCCACAAGTGAAATTTTTTTAAAAAACACACCCACCTACACCTGTCCCCCACTCCACTGAGTGGAGAACAGTCTTAGGGGCCAAGTGGCACTCACCTACAGCTATCTTCTACCATCATTAGTGTAGAACCGGCGTAGGTGCGTAGAATTTTTATAAGGTTACCCACCTAAGCCGTTTTCCCACTATACCTAGTGTAGGGCCGCCACAAGTGAAATTTTTTTAAAAAACACACCCACCTACACCTGTCCCCCACTCCACTGAGTGGAGAACAGTCTTAGGGGCCAAGTGGCACTCACCTACAGCTATCTTCTACCATCATTAGTGTAGAACCGGCGTAGGTGCGTAGAATTTTTATAAGGTTACCCACCTAAGCCGTTTTCCCACTATACCTAGTGTAGGGCCGCCACAAGTGAAATTTTTTTAAAAAACACACCCACCTACACCTGTCCCCCACTCCACTGAGTGGAGAACAGTCTTAGGGGCCAAGTGGCACTCACCTACAGCTATCTTCTACCATCATTAGTGTAGAACCGGCGTAGGTGCGTAGAATTTTTATAAGGTTACCCACCTAAGCCGTTTTCCCACTATACCTAGTGTAGGGCCGCCACAAGTGAAATTTTTTTAAAAAACACACCCACCTACACCTGTCCCCCACTCCACTGAGTGGAGAACAGTCTTAGGGGCCAAGTGGCACTCACCTACAGCTATCTTCTACCATCATTAGTGTAGAACCGGCGTAGGTGCGTAGAATTTTTATAAGGTTACCCACCTAAGCCGTTTTCCCACTATACCTAGTGTAGGGCCGCCACAAGTGAATTTTTTTTAAAAAACACACCCACCTACACCTGTCCCCCACTCCACTGAGTGGAGAACAGTCTTAGGGGCCAAGTGGCACTCACCTACAGCTATCTTCTACCATCATTAGTGTAGAACCGGCGTAGGTGCGTAGAATTTTTATAAGGTTACCCACCTAAGCCGTTTTCCCACTATACCTAGTGTAGGGCCGCCACAAGTGAAATTTTTTTAAAAAACACACCCACCTACACCTGTCCCCCACTCCACTGAGTGGAGAACAGTCTTAGGGGCCAAGTGGCACTCACCTACAGCTATCTTCTACCATCATTAGTGTAGAACCGGCGTAGGTGCGTAGAATTTTTATAAGGTTACCCACCTAAGCCGTTTTCCCACTATACCTAGTGTAGGGCCGCCACAAGTGAAATTTTTTTAAAAAACACACCCACCTACACCTGTCCCCCACTCCACTGAGTGGAGAACAGTCTTAGGGGCCAAGTGGCACTCACCTACAGCTATCTTCTACCATCATTAGTGTAGAACCGGCGTAGGTGCGTAGAATTTTTATAAGGTTACCCACCTAAGCCGTTTTCCCACTATACCTAGTGTAGGGCCGCCACAAGTGAAATTTTTTTAAAAAACACACCCACCTACACCTGTCCCCCACTCCACTGAGTGGAGAACAGTCTTAGGGGCCAAGTGGCACTCACCTACAGCTATCTTCTACCATCATTAGTGTAGAACCGGCGTAGGTGCGTAGAATTTTTATAAGGTTACCCACCTAAGCCGTTTTCCCACTATACCTAGTGTAGGGCCGCCACAAGTGAAATTTTTTTAAAAAACACACCCACCTACACCTGTCCCCCACTCCACTGAGTGGAGAACAGTCTTAGGGGCCAAGTGGCACTCACCTACAGCTATCTTCTACCATCATTAGTGTAGAACCGGCGTAGGTGCGTAGAATTTTAATAAGGTTACCCACCTAAGCCGTTTTCCCACTATACCTAGTGTAGGGCCGCCACAAGTGAATTTTTTTTAAAAAACACACCCACCTACACCTGTCCCCCACTCCACTGAGTGGAGAACAGTCTTAGGGGCCAAGTGGCACTCACCTACAGCTATCTTCTACCATCATTAGTGTAGAACCGGCGTAGGTGCGTAGAATTTTTATAAGGTTACCCACCTAAGCCGTTTTCCCACTATACCTAGTGTAGGGCCGCCACAAGTGAAATTTTTTTAAAAAACACACCCACCTACACCTGTCCCCCACTCCACTGAGTGGAGAACAGTCTTAGGGGCCAAGTGGCACTCACCTACAGCTATCTTCTACCATTATTAGTGTAGAACCGGCGTAGGTGCGTAGAATTTTTATAAGGTTACCCACCTAAGCCGTTTTCCCACTATACCTAGTGTAGGGCCGCCACAAGTGAAATTTTTTTAAAAAACACACCCACCTACACCTGTCCCCCACTCCACTGAGTGGAGAACAGTCTTAGGGGCCAAGTGGCACTCACCTACAGCTATCTTCTACCATCATTAGTGTAGAACCGGCGTAGGTGCGTAGAATTTTTATAAGGTTACCCACCTAAGCCGTTTTCCCACTATACCTAGTGTAGGGCCGCCACAAGTGAATTTTTTTTAAAAAACACACCCACCTACACCTGTCCCCCACTCCACTGAGTGGAGAACAGTCTTAGGGGCCAAGTGGCACTCACCTACAGCTATCTTCTACCATCATTAGTGTAGAACCGGCGTAGGTGCGTAGAATTTTTATAAGGTTACCCACCTAAGCCGTTTTCCCACTATACCTAGTGTAGGGCCGCCACAAGTGAAATTTTTTTAAAAAACACACCCACCTACACCTGTCCCCCACTCCACTGAGTGGAGAACAGTCTTAGGGGCCAAGTGGCACTCACCTACAGCTATCTTCTACCATCATTAGTGTAGAACCGGCGTAGGTGCGTAGAATTTTTATAAGGTTACCCACCTAAGCCGTTTTCCCACTATACCTAGTGTAGGGCCGCCACAAGTGAATTTTTTTTAAAAAACACACCCACCTACACCTGTCCCCCACTCCACTGAGTGGAGAACAGTCTTAGGGGCCAAGTGGCACTCACCTACAGCTATCTTCTACCATCATTAGTGTAGAACCGGCGTAGGTGCGTAGAATTTTTATAAGGTTACCCACCTAAGCCGTTTTCCCACTATACCTAGTGTAGGGCCGCCACAAGTGAATTTTTTTTAAAAAACACACCCACCTACACCTGTCCCCCACTCCACTGAGTGGAGAACAGTCTTAGGGGCCAAGTGGCACTCACCTACAGCTATCTTCTACCATCATTAGTGTAGAACCGGCGTAGGTGCGTAGAATTTTTATAAGGTTACCCACCTAAGCCGTTTTCCCACTATACCTAGTGTAGGGCCGCCACAAGTGAAATTTTTTTAAAAAACACACCCACCTACACCTGTCCCCCACTCCACTGAGTGGAGAACAGTCTTAGGGGCCAAGTGGCACTCACCTACAGCTATCTTCTACCATCATTAGTGTAGAACCGGCGTAGGTGCGTAGAATTTTTATAAGGTTACCCACCTAAGCCGTTTTCCCACTATACCTAGTGTAGGGCCCCCACAAGTGAATTTTTTTTAAAAAACACACCCACCTACACCTGTCCCCCACTCCACTGAGTGGAGAACAGTCTTAGGGGCCAAGTGGCACTCACCTACAGCTATCTTCTACCATCATTAGTGTAGAACCGGCGTAGGTGCGTAGAATTTTTATAAGGTTACCCACCTAAGCCGTTTTCCCACTATACCTAGTGTAGGGCCGCCACAAGTGAAATTTTTTTAAAAAACACACCCACCTACACCTGTCCCCCACTCCACTGAGTGGAGAACAGTCTTAGGGGCCAAGTGGCACTCACCTACAGCTATCTTCTACCATCATTACTGTAGAACCGGCGTAGGTGCGTAGAATTTTTATAAGGTTACCCACCTAAGCCGTTTTCCCACTACTCGTCAGAGAACGATGTATGGTATTACTCTCTGTGAATATTGTTTGATAAAGTCATTTCTAACATTCTTTTCAATTTTGAGTGTTTTTTCATACATAAATCCAAGATGGCCGCTACCATCGCGCTAATGAGCTACTGCAATCTCCACACTGTTGATATGACGTAAAGCCTATCTGTGTGTAGGTAGATCGTTTATTATACGATATGTGTTATACATGTACAGTTCACTTCTCATAAATATATAATTTTTATCATTTAAGCACCCAATCCGACTTGGGGTTTATAAATCAGTGTTTATATAATTATGTATATACATATAGTATACAGGGAAAATGAGATGGCTAGTTCTAAAGTTTCGCCCAGCCCGGGCCAATGCCGGGCCAACATCTAGAACGTTGGCCCGGCATCGGGCCAATGCTCAGCAAATATCCCTTTTAACAGAATACCATAGCCTGCAAAAAAACACGAGACTCTGACCAAATGTTGGGTCAACGCTGAACCACCGTCGTCGAGTCGAGTATCGCCCCAAACAAAGGGCCAGCGCATTGTGCTCAGAGGCTAAACAAAGCACACACTAAACACGGGACGTCGACCCACTGTTGTCTCAATGCCGGCCCACCGTCCCGACGCTGGATCAACACTAAACCAACACCGGGCCAACACTCCGTGTCCACCGGGCCAGAGCCGCTGCATATGCAACCCTCATTAGAAGGGGATCATGAGACCCATTATGCTCAATCGAACAGAATAAAATACATTATAGAATTGTTCAACAATACAAAATATTAAAAAGTAATAATGTTATTATGCATACAATAAAAACTTTCGGGTGTTTCATGCATTTTCTACATAATTCAGTACACATTTTGTTCCTGTTGCCATATTAAAACAGAATTTTTCAATTATGTCTAGATTAGAAAAAATATTATAAGTTAAAATAATTTCATTAAATAATGCGTTTCTGTGATTACTGTAAACAGGACATACACACACAAAATGTAGTTCATCCCCAATTTCGTTTTTACAGAAGTGACACATTCTACTTTCACTAGGAATATTACGAAATCTCCCCGTTTCAATTTCTAATGGTAAAATACCTAGCCTCAACTGTGCGAATATAGAGCGAGATATTTTGGAATGAGCTATCTTCACATACCTTTCACTTTTAAAGATATTTTTAAACATTACATAACTTCTCAATTTAGGCTTCATTGGCACATTTTTTAACCAGTCTTCTTGACATTTACTTTGGACAACCTTTTCAATTAACTGAAGATCATACACTTCCTCTATGCGTGGCTGTACACAGCCGAGTGTGTGACATGTATATATCACGAAATTGCTTAGACCATCCATTAATCATTTTATTATCTCATTTTAATACTTTAGATACCATCCGATCTGTTTTAAATTCAGTAAATTTATTCCAAGTTCAAAATAATGCAATTATATGTCTATACTTAGTTAAAAGCCATCTCATATCACATTGAAGCCCTGCAATTAAGGTTTTTGGGTGAAGCCCCAGGTAATAACGTCACGCTCTATTTTGGATCTAATTCATTGAATCAAAATGATTGAAACCCCATATACCAGCGAAATAGTCACTGATAGGAACTATGCAACTATGATACATTTTAGTGAAAATTTAGAATCCTGAATTTCTGAGTAAGTGCATCTTTGCAATCGTAGTACTTAAACTTCTACCGGTAGCCTCAGAAAGAACATTAGTACCATACTTAAAATCCATAAACTTCAGTATCTAGCATTAAAATCCATAAACTCCATAATCTAGTACTTTCTGTAAATTCACCTCTGATTCTGATATAACAGCAATATCATCGGCATAACCTAAAACTGACAAAGAAAAATAAAATCATCTGTCTCTATGCCACAGTGCACATTTTGCAAATCTTCAATTAAATCATTTATAAATTTATTAAATAGTTTAGGAGACAATGTATCCCCTTGCCTTACTCCACTAGATGTTTTAACCAACCGGTAAATGTGTTGTTCACTTTAATAGCACACATAATCTCAGAAATGAACGTATCTACGGAGCTTTCTAAGGGACATCTTCGAAAATCATATTTCAACTGATAGTAGTTAATTCGAGCGCGCCAAATCATTTGGCTTGCACCAAATAATTATTGGCGCGCACCAAATCATTTGGCTTGAACCAAATAATCATTTGGCGCAAACCAAATCATTTGGCTTGAACGAAATAATCATTTGGCGCGAACCAAATCATTTGGCTTGAGCTAAATAATCATTTGGCGCGCACCAAATCATTTGGCTTGAACCAAATAATCATTTGGTGCGAACCAAATTATTTGGCTTGAACCAAATAATCATTTGGTTCAAGCCAAGTGATTTACACCGATTATTGTTTTAGCTATTGATCGACGTCGCAGACGGTAGCTCAACATTAAAACAGCATTCGGTCAACGTCTAGTGCCTCTCTATACAAGTCAGAGTACCTCACGACCTCTCGGTCACACGAACAATGCTGATTTAATGTTGGGCCAGCATCGCAGACGTTGGGCCAACAATAAACCAGCATTGTTTAAATTACAGGCTTGTATTAGCTGTGCATAGACCGTGACGGCTCAAACATTGCTGACAAACCCAATGCTGTTTTATTGTTAAGCCACCGTCTGCGACGCTGGCCCAACATTAAAGCAGCATTGCATAGACACTTATTGCTTACCTGGTACCCCGCTCTGACTTTTGTGGGTTGACATTTGTGGTCACGCAGCAGTTGTGGATCGCGGTAGCGAGACAAGTGGTTGAAAATTCAAATTATTTAATTTAGCGGTTGAAGGGTTAAGGATTTATCAAGACAACTATGCACAAAACGTTGAACCGATATTGGTTCAGAATTGGCCCGACGTATACAACGCTGAACCAACATCAAAACAACATAAGATTAACACCCATTGTCTGCCCGGTCATAGTTCATCCATCGCATGTCTAATCTCGGTACAGTCCATCTAACACGATGCCGGGCCAGCGACGGCGATACTGGCCCGACATTGGGCCAACGTTCTGAGCCCCTACGGCTATAGATCCCTAGAGATAGACGGAATTATTGACTCCAACACCGTGCCAGATTTAACCCCTTAAGAACGAGAGCCGTACACACAGAGCGTTAACATTTTCTATTTTTTGACTTTTCAATAAATATTTAATAATTAGACCAAGTAAATGTATGCCTCTGACTTACTGACTGACTGACTGTGAGTGAATATTGCTTTACGTCGCTTCATGTAGAATCATGACAATATGGCGACAGAAGGAAGCCCGAAGCCGGGAATATGTCCTACTCTTATTTTGACTGACTTCAAGGGTTTTTTATAGTGCACAGTACCATAGGCAGCACTGTACAATCCAGATATTTGAACAGTTTGGAGCACTGTATATGCATACCAACGATAACAAATAATCGGTCCGACCGGGATTCGAACCTGGTACCTCCAGGTTACAAGCCCCAGTCGATACGAATGAGCCATAAGGGCCGGCCAACTCACTCACTCACTCACTCACTCACTCACTCACTCACTCACTCACTCACTCACTCACTCACTCACTCACTCACTCACTCACTCACTCACTCACTCACTCACTCACTCACTCACTCACTCACTCACTCACTCACTCACTCACTCACTCACTCACAATGATTTTTCGGTTCAAGCCAAATCATTTGGTTCGCGCCAAATGAATGATTTAGTTCGCGCAAAATGATTATTTGGTTCGCGCCTAATGATTTGGTTCGCGCCAAATGATTATTTGGTTCAAGCCAAATGATTTGGTTCTCGCCAAATGATTATTTGGTTCAAGCTAAACGATTTGGTTTCCCGCCAAATGACTATTTGGCTCAAGCCAAATGATTTGGTTCGCATCAAATAATTATTTGGTTCAAGCCAAATGATTTGGTTCGCGCCAAATGACTATTTGGCTCAAGCCAAATGATTTGGTTTGCGCCAAATGAATATTTGGCTCAAGCCAAATGATTTGGTTCGCGCCAAATAATTATTTGGTTCAAGCCAAATGATTTGGTTTGCGCCAAATGATTATTTGGCTCAAGCCAAATGATTTGGTTCACGCCAAATCATTATTTGGTTCAAGCCAAATGATTTGGTTCGCGCCAAATGATTATTTGGCTCAAGCCAAATGATTTGGTTCACGCCAAATCATTATTTGGTTCAAGCCAAATGATTTGGTTCGCGCCAAATGATTATTTGGTTCAAGCCAAATGATTTGGTTCGCGCCAAATGATTGTTTGGTTCAAGCCAAATGATTTGGTTCGCGCCAAATGATTATTTGGTTCAAGCCAAATGATTTGGTTCACGCCAAATCATTATTTGGTTCAAGCCAAATGATTTGGTTCGCGCCAAATGATTATTTGGCTCAAGCCAAATGATTTGGTTCACGCCAAATCATTATTTGGTTCAAGCCAAATGATTTGGTTCGCGCCAAATGATTATTTGGTTCAAGCCAAATGATTTGGTTCGCGCCAAATGATTGTTTGGTTCAAGCCAAATGATTTGGTTCGCGCCAAATGATTATTTGGTTCAAGCCAAATGCTTTGGCGCGCTCCAAATGAATACTTCCAGTTGAAATATTTTTTTTAGAGATGTGCATTAAAAAGCTCCGTACGTATCGCTAAGTTTTGTAATAATAGGGTAAGATGGTGTAATATGAGCATAGTAGTTAATATGAGTGCTGGCTGTAATATTCTCGATAACAACGGGAATTGGGTAAGAAATGGTTTGTAGTATAGTCATGACACAGCCATGAGCTCGCTCACTTATTAGAAAGATTTTTAAAAATTAGTTCAATTGTGATAAAATGAAATTTTTGGGCTGTTTAATTAAAAAAATACAATTACATTTGATTTGTTCGTACGTCCACAAATCACTAGGCATCATGAAAGTAATGTGGGTAAGTGCTAACCATAGCCGTTCTTAGTAAGAGGAGGGACGATGATAAAGTGATTTAGCACACTCTGGACCCCATGAGGCTTGTTACCACCCCCCTTCTACTGGGGTAATATTAACACCCTGTTTCAATCTATTATGGTGCTCATAATACCCCTATTACAAGATATATATGAAAAAAGTAGTATGCTCATAATACCCTAAACGTGTTATACAGTGAAAGGAGAGGAAAACATTCCAACCACTTATATTTAATGAAAAAAATGTATCTCTGCTTTAATGACTTTTGGGTCATATCAAGGTACATGAGGCCCACTTCTACTTTGTAAACTACTCATAAAATAAACATTTTGGAAAATGTTTTTTTTATGGCAAAGTGCTCATATTACCCTATTGTCAAATGGTAATTAATTACGCATGCTCATATTCCACACAACACATGCTCATATTTGCCACACGCATGGGGAATATGAGCATGTTTTCACAAATATGTTTTTTTTAATTAACTGCTGACAAAGTTTAACCTGTTAACCCTGTCATCACCATATTTTTCTAAATAAGGTTTGTTAACATCAGGCCAGCCATAGATAAATAGTGTTCTTATTTGGAATAAAAAGTGCAATGATAGATATATAACATGCCCATGAATGATTTTTTGCTTTTATTGGTCACTTATCTGTGTTTATCTGGTAACCATGGCAACCAAATGCAATAAAAGCAGGGTCAAATCAGCCTAAAATGGGTGAAAATAGCTTTTTGGAGAGTTTTGCTCAAATTCTGTTCATTCGAGATGTCTATGGTGGTTGAAACTCGCCAAACCCCAGAATGGAGCTATACCACAACACCCCGAGATATTACAGGAGGTAATATAAGGGCTGGAGGGGTAATACCCCATCAAATTACCCTTATGTCAACCCTTTCTCGTATGGCAGGAATGGACCAAATGAGAAAACGATTGTCATGCTTGGACCAATGGCTAGTACTTCAAATACATTTGATGAATCCCAACCCAAGTACACATGGTGACATGGGTTGGTGTTGGGCTTCACAGGGGTATTACCCCAAGGTCATGACAATGTCATCTCAAGGTCACAGGAAGGTCAAATCAGCTTCAAATAGGTGAAAATAGCCTATTTTTATTGGTGTTGCTTCAATTCAGCTCACTTGAGATGTCAATGGTGGATGAAACTCACCTAAACCCCAGCATGGAACTATAACCGAAACACCCCCAAGAGGTTACAAGGGTAATATAAGGGCTAGAGGTGTAATACCCCATCAAATCATCCTTATGTTACTCCTTACTCTGTCCATGACAGAATATACACAAATAACACAACGACAAATAACACAACGGTTATCATGTTTGGACCAATGGCCAGTACAGTACTTCAAATACATTGGATAAATCCCAACCCAAGTACACATTATGCAATGGGTTGGGGGTTCAGCTTGACAGGTGTGTTACCCCAAAGTCATAACAAGGTCATCTCAAGGTCACAAGAAGGTCAACTCAGCTTAAAGCACCTAGACCCCAGCATGGAAATATACCAAAACACCTCAAGCGGTTACAGGGTTAATACAGGGGCTGGAGGGGTAATACCCCATCAAATCACCCTTATATCACCCATTTTTCATATGGCAGACATGGACCAAATAACTCAACGATTGTCATGTTTGAAACAATGGTCTTTACTTCAAATACATATGATTAATCCCAACCCAAGTACACATGGTGACATGGGTTGGGGTTGGGCTTGACAGGGGCGTTACCCCAAGGTCATAACAAAGTCATCGCTAGGTCACAGAAAGATCAAAACAGCTTAAAATAGGTGAAAATAGCCTATTTTTGGGGGGGGGGGTGCTTCAATTCAGCTCACTTAAATCACAAAAATCGGATTCCCCATACCCTAAGACCTAGGTGTAGAGCCATTAATTGTTATTATATGATAACAAGGTACTGAGGTATGGCATATTTTAACTTTCTGGTGGCTGACATGACCTATGACATTGACCCACGGTGTGACCTTGACCTTGAAACACAAAAATAAAGGCACCAACGGCTTTCCCGTACCCAAAAACGTAGGTGTGGAGCCATTATTTGATTTTATATCAGGAGAAGTCACTAAGATATGGCATATTTTCATTTGCTGGTGGCTGACAATGACCTATGACATTGATCCAGAGTGTGACCTTGACCTTGAATGACAAAAATAATGCCACCAACGTATTCCCCGTACCCAAAAACCTAGATGTAGAGCCATTATTTGTTTTCATATGATGACTTGTTACTGAGATATGGCGCAGTTTCACTTTCTGCACTATTCTTGTGGCGGCCATTTTGAATATGAAAACTAGATCCAATTGTAGGCAACACATTTATGAAAACATTTTTTGGTAAGACTATGAACCCATATGAACTCATTTTCGATAAAATCGCCTTTCCAAAAATGTGTCTCGGTTGAGTGCTTTTTTGGGGTTAAAACAAGGGGAATATTATTTTTTCTTGTTTAAAATGACCACAGTATTGTTGGTAAATAAACCTTTGCTGTCAACGTGCTCCTGTTATTGGTAGTTCTAAAATGTTTGCTAGTCTGCGCCCTTCGCGGATAACAATCGGGAAAATCCTCAATTATTCCTACCACGTATGACAAGCATAATACTTTTATTTTCAATATAATTAGTTTTTCCTTGCGACAATACCCACTCTTATTTTGCTAGTTTTTTCACGCGTATATATGTACGTGTTTAGCAACGTCATAAAACGTATATATACGTGTTTAGCAGTCTAAAGGTTAATATTATGAATTATTGCATAATTGTACAAGCATTCGATCACATCAAATTTGAATTTTTCCACTTCATTTATTTGCCCAAAATCGCTAATTAAAGTTAAGGTGCTCATAATACCCCTCTTTACCCTAAATATATATACATTGTATATGAAAATTATTAATCGGAATTTAAAAGTTGGTAGGTCTACATCATCGTTTTGTGGCTGTTTTGAAATAGGCCTACATTTATTTAATTTTGGCACAATTCAATTTGAATGAAGTCTGCAAATGCAAAGAATAAAATACAATATATTAAACACAATGATTCCAGTGCTTTCGTCAGACAGTTTGGGACAAAGTTGTCAGTTTTGTGTGTCGTTTGATAATCATATTATCTCATGTCTACCACTATGTTTGAGATCAATCAACTGAGAAATATATGTAGTCTATATATATGACATGGATTTGACTATGTTGATAGGCTATGAAACTTGCTCAAAAGAAAATATGACATGTTACTACGTTCAATATTTATGTTTTGATTATGTAGGCCTATTCGTTTTATTTCTGTTATTTGTATTTTTGAAACAGTAACGTTAGTTTTTGTTTAATTTATCCCGCTGGACATTTTAGCATGTTGACGCTGTTTGTAGTCACAAACTGATAGGCCTAAGTCACAAAATTACCTTTCTCCCCAAATTAGAAAATTCCAACAAACATTCATCTGAAAGAGTAGGGCCTATCCCTAGACTATTTTCAGCATTAAAGGTGTAGTCAACTGTCAAAATTCGCGGGACAAGGGTCCCCCAGAAGGCAATAGTGCCCGTGGGTAAGCCAAGGCCCTATTCCATAATAATACTAGATATGCGTTTCAATCCCAAAGCCTCATTAAGAGTAAGTTCTCAAATAACAGCAAGTTCATAAATACTTGAGCGACATCTATGAGGTAATAATTCAGAGCCCTTGTCTTTTGCCCCTACTTGGTCGCCTACTTGCAAACAAACTGACTGTATTACTGCGGGGATTTGGAAACTGCTTGACCCCCAAGTTTGTATTGTCACCCAGTAAACACAAAACATTTGTATGACTTTATGCAATGTTGGACCAACGTCGAAGACGTTGGGCCGACATTGCATAAATGTCATACAAATGTCTTGCGTTTTCTGGCAGGAGGACTTTCTCTCAAACATTGTACATTTATCTAATGTTGGTTCAATGTTGGGCCAGCGTCGCAGACGTTGGCTTAACATTAAAACAGCATTGGATCAATGTCTCGTTTGAGTAGTATCTTGTAATCAGTTCAGTGGCTATATTAATGCCGTCAATCTGTACTCAATAGGCTACTGTTGGCCTACACTTGACCGTCCCAGGCATGCGCGTTTTGAAGCTGAATGATTCTTTAACGTAGATTACATGACCCATTATACATGACAGAAGTGTGAAACCTTCACAAATAGGCCTATATTATAATAACTATCGATTTTAACTATCGTTTTCCAACATCGCAAGATGCATCGTGTAACGACTGATAATTCAAACAGTAAAATTTATACGATTCAGACACTTGATTATTTTATAATTATTTTATTTATGTGGTTGTTTGTCTGAATTTATAATGCAGACTAGCAGTATCCAGGTCCGTACCGAGGGGGGGGGGTGGGTTCGCACCCCCCTCCCACAGACAGAAAGGTCCACTTTCTAAGGTTATTTTTTTTTAGATATCGGTAAACTAGTTTCTACTTGTGAGATTGCTTGATTCCTCAATTCTGTGTAAATATGTCGCCAGAATGCGCTATTTGTATTTTTTTTTTTTTTCGGCGGGCATGGCCCCCTGTAGCCCTCCCCTTACAAAAACGGCCGCCTCCACATTCTTGGGTTATTATTTCTCCCCTACATGTAGACAGAGGTGGGGACATATTGCTTCACCCCTGTCTGTTCAGTCTGTCTCAGTCTGTGCTGTGAGTCTGTCTCCCATTCATTTCTCTCCAGCGCTTTCTATCTTGCAGATGGTCAAACACGAGACGTTGACCCAATGCTGGGCTGATGTTGGCCCACCATTTACGACGCTGAGCCAAAATTAGCCCAGTATTGGGTTACCGTGTTGTGTTTGGCGCCATGCTGAATGTAGGTCGGCGTCACAGACTGTGGGCCAACAATAACCCAGCTTTGGTTCAAAGCATGTGCCCGTACTGCCAGCATGCAGGTACCGGCAGGATGAAGTACTGAATATGACTAAATGGATACTGGCCAGCACCGGCGACGCTGACCCAACATTTAACAGACATTGGGTCGGTGTCGGCTTGTAATCGCCGCCAGCAGTATTAAGCAATACCAGACCAGCTGCTATTCCCATAAAATACCAGACTAGCTGCTATTCCCAGAAAACACAAAACATTTGTATAAAATTTTCACAACGTCAGCCCAACGTCTTCGACGTTGGTCTAACATTGTACAAATGTTATACAAATGTTTCGTGTTTACTGGGTTGAACGCAGCCCAGGAAACACGAGGCGTTGAACCAGTGCTGGTTTGATGCTGGCCAGTGTCGCAGTGTCGCACCAAAACGGAATAATAAATTCCGCTTAATACGTAGTCTCTACTGTCCACAGGAGCCATTTATTAACATTAATTACAAAAGCCATTGCCACTACATCTATTAGCTATCAACCTTTACGGTTATGCTGCTGGAGGGGAGACATCTCTAGTGTTTTCTTTCACAAAAAACTAGACCCTTCTAGTTTTTTTTTTTTATACCGGTAAACATAATCTCAATGATCACTTGTGAGATTGCTTGATTCCTTTATTCTGTGTAAATATGTCGCCAGAATGCGTTATTTAGTGTATTAAAAAAAATCACGGGGGGTATGCCTCCGAACTTTCCCCCCCCCCGCCCCCCCCCCCCCCCACAAAACAGCCACCTCCACATTATCGGATTAATTTTTTTTTTAGATACTGGTAGCCTAAACTTGATCTCTACTAATGATCACCTGTGAGATTGCTTGATCCCTTAATTCTGTGTAGGTATGTCGCCAGAATGCGTTATTTAGTGTATTTTTCAAAAAAAATCCAAGGGGGATGCTTCCGAACCCCCTCCCCCCACCCCCACAAACACAGCCGCCTCCACATTCTTTGGTTATTTTTTTAGATACTGGTAAACGTAATTTCTACTAGTGATCACCAGTGAGATTCCATGATTCCTTAATTCTGTGTAAATATGTCGCCAGAATGCGTCATTCAGTGTATTTTTCAAAACATTTCCGGGTGGGGGGCATGATCACCTGTGAGATTGCTTGATCCCTTAATTCTGTGTAGCCTAAGTATGTCGCCAGAATGCGTTATTAAGTGTATTTTTCAAAAAAAATCCAAGGGGGATGCTTCCGTACCCCCTTCCCCCCCCCCCCCTACAAAAGCAGCCGCCTCCACATTCTTGGATTATTTTTTTTATTATTATTATTTTTTTAGATGCCGGTAAACGTAATCTCTGCTAATGATCACCTGTGAGATTGCTTGATTCCTAAATATGTCGTCAATACGCGTCATTTAGTGTGTATTTTACAAAAAAAATCCGGGAGGCATTCCCCCGGACCCCCTACAAAAACGGCAGAATTGAGGTCCATAATATACTGTAACGCACCTCCCCAATCAATTTCCCGGGTACGGGCCTGGTATATTTTAATTGATGTTTTTTTTTAAGTTTAGGCCTTCATAAGGGCCACATTACAGTATATTAGTAGGCCTATAAAAAGGATTAACGAAGTTGAGCATAGCCATTTACAACGGCTTATCATAGATATACTCAAATGGGAGTTGTAAACTAATATGATGGGTCATAAAAAAAGAAAAAAGTAGGTTGCATCGGGATTCGAACCCCGAGCCACTCTCGCTATAGATCTTGCTTGAAAGACTTCTCGGCTAATGTCTTATAGTCTCCATGATGGTATCACGAAACAAAAGATTGAAAACTGAGCGAAAAAAACATACGTTAGATCTATTTATTTAGTTAAAATCAAGGTGATATTACTTATGGATGATATCTACACAACTCATAGGCCTATCTAATTTATTAAATTTTATTTTGTTTGTAGACTAGTCCATTAGAAATCTTATTAAAACATAATCATTCTACAAACATTTTGCATAATAAATAATTTTGAAGTATTATAATTGATGTAGTCTATACATAGACTACAAGTAACGTTAGGCCTATAGGCATAGGCCTATATAATTATAATTAAAGGGACTGGCCCAGGCTAAAATCATCAAAAAATCGGTGATTTTATTTCGGGTTCTTAACATGACCATATGATGTAAACATGTACATAGACTGGAACTGCAAATTTTTATAATTTTTGTGCTGCGCATTCATCAGTTAGACTAGATATAGAGACGAAATTCCCGCATTTCCTATTTTTGACATGGTTGTCAATAATTAGAAATCAGGAATTTCGTCTCTATATCTAGCCTAACTGGTGAATGCGCAGCACAAAAATTATAAAAAATTGCAGTTCTAGTCTATGTACATGTTTACATCATATGGTCATATTGAGAACCCGAAATAAAATCACCGATTTTTTGATGATTTTAGCGTGGGCCAGTCCCTTTAATAAAAAATATCTTATAGACCTATGTCATACTGAGGCTATGCGTTTAAAAATAATCTCATATAATCGATCAAAATAATTTTATATGTATAGTCACATTTAGCCGAGTTAACAACGTCTCCAAGACTATGGGCGAGCGCAGCGAGCCACATGCTGTCTTTATGAAAACCTCATCCATGGGAAAGTGGGATTAGAACCCGGGACGCATGCATGAATGCCGAGTCAGTAAAAACGTAGGCCGGTCAGCTCTAAGTCACATTGAGATAGGAGAAAAAATGCTGTTTCTCTGAAGGGTTAATGGGCTCAGTGGGATTCGAACCCGGAACGCATGCACAACTGGCGAGGCAGTCAGACGCTCTAGCCATTACTCCACATCTCCTTCGCTGGTCGATATGTCAACCACAACGTGCCTTGCTATATTAAATTAGCATCTTGGAAGGGGGCGTGGCCTATAAAGGTTGAACAAAAAGGCAAATCCGGCTTTGCTACATGGAAATGCGAAACCGGCGTAGGTGCGTAACCGTGAGCCCGAGCCAATGGACTCAAGTTCACTTGTGCGAAAGCGATGTTAGCATTCCACTGTTCTAATTCTGTGGTTATATATCATCAAATCGACCCCTTGGATATGAAAGGGTGTATCTGTCACTTTACAAAGTGGCAGATACACCCTTTCATATCAAAGAAATGTGCACAATACACTGTTAAATACCAACCCTTTTCAATTTGAAGTGTCACGTAGATCGATAGCCTTTAAATCGTAATTTTCTGTATTATCTGATCGATCCAAGCCATAGCCATACAGAAACTAGTCCAATATAGAACGTCCCATTCGCGTCTATAGATAGACCTGTGTATTGTATGTCAACATATCTGTGCGTTATCTGTGACTATACATATATGTAACACCTAGTACTCAATAAATAGTCTACCAGTTTACTATTAGGGGGCCTAGTTGAAAATACCACAGTATCGATACTCAGCACAATTCCTGTAGCGTAACGTCGTTATGTAGGTCTACTATGTATGATCCCCGGCTATAACCATTCTTGAAACCATTATCAGTTCGCATGCAGTATCATGTATAGTACACTAGCATTGTGCACTAGTATAGGCAGATCCTGTTTACATGGACTGTGTATTATCATATTCATCCACGCTTATATCACATCACCAAATAAATCCCACAGACTTACATGTATTATCGTCCATACCCTAGACCTCACAAACCGTCGAAAATCTATACAACTATTTATCCCTTCAAACTCCATAGTGTTCTAAATTCAAAGAACAGAATAAAAATGGGAGTTTACCACCTTCATTTTTTTATATTACAGACGAAGTCAAACTTTACTTTCCAATGGTGGAAAATTCGATATTCAGTGATTCTCATGACTTCAAATGCAATGAAATGAATGGGGTTTTAGGCCACTTTTTGTGCACATATAAGCTAAACCGGGCAAGGAGAACCTCAAGAGGATGGTGAGATGAATGAGATGAAAATTTTCATAAATAAGTCTTACCTTCCTGACCACAATAACTATTCTAGCGTGATCTAGCAAAAATACAATAAAAATGGCCCACTGAATACGTCACTTGATATTTCTACCTCCCTGAGCACAACCCAGCAAACATGAGACGTTGGTCCAGAGTTGGTCTACTGCTGGCCCACCGTCTACGACGTTGGCCCAACAGCAAACCAACGTTGAGCCAACGTCTCATGTTTGCTGGGAATGACTAGCGGGAACTGTAATTAAAACTTTATTTAATATGTCCCAAGTATTTATTTGCGCGAGGCCTTCCTGCCTAACTTTAACAGACAAAATTAATACAGTCAAATCAGTTACACCCCAGCTACAATCAAGATGTTTTTTTAATTACACAGTAATCTGGATCACAAAACATCATAAATATGGAATTTCTAAAAAGTGGGTATTATACCTTTTGTGTTTTTTTCAAAGGAATTAACCCATGTTACAGTGAATCACATTGCTAAACATAAACTAACATAACTAATTGTGACTTATGCCTTGTCCCAGACCGAAATCCAAATGTATATCACGCCATTAGAAGCTCCTAGGCTCTTATTGATAATGATGTATTTTGCTCTAACTCGTAGTACAGAACGAACCACAGATAACTATAGATGTTATCAGGGGGAATATTATCATAAGCCATTATCTAGGGCGACATTCAACTTTAAAGCGCTGAAATACTCTACCTATTTTAAATACTTTCGTATAAAGCATGGGGACCAAATGGTTTTACAAGTTGAAATCATCATAAATGTCTTAGTTAGCTCTTTCCGATCAATTTGAATACCTATGTTGTGGGTGTACGGCCATAATACATATTTTTACTCATATACATGATACATGTATAGTGCGGGGTCGACTTTAGACTTTGCATTCGATTTATTATAATTTGTAAATATTTGTAAATATTGTAAGAATTTTACAAAGTGCTTCATTCAGCCATATCGAGCATGGCGTTGCGTAATGCTGTACTTCTTGACCATCATGTTGCCATTTGTGGGCATTATGCTGTTTATTTATTTTAAAAACAATTGAGAAGACTCCTTTTAACCCTTTTAACGCTGAACTCCTGGGCACACTTGCATCCCCACCGCTGAATTCCGGGGGTGGGGGGGTTGAACAAAAATAAGAATATTTTGTAATCAGGTAATGTCAGATGTGTATGAAGACACCAGCAGGATCTTAGGTTAGAGGCGAATAATAACATGAGAACGAGTTGTGCTTTACTGGTAGTTAACACCACCAAGGTCATATCAAGGTCACATCAAGGTCATTTCAAGGTCAAACTCGCAAAAAATATTGAAAATACGCACTTTTCAGCAATTTCAAGCTGTTCAGTGGTGCATTCATCCGTTAGAAAGGACTGATGGTGACACAGACTTGGTCGGGTATCATTTCAGCACACATTTTTAGGTGATCTAGGGCACTGCTGATATTGGGAGGGGTAATGCCCCCATGTTGGCCCTCATTACACCTCATTCTTCAAGGCTCAATTGAACAAGCAAAAGTACAATTATGCAGCAGCGTGTATCATCAGCTTGGGCTTCCATCGCAAAAGATTGATATATAATTGGGTATGGAGGTTGACATGGGTTGAGGTTGTGCTTTACTGCATGGATGCCGCCCAAAATAAACGTGAAGGTTATGTCAAAGTCATGTAAGATGTCACGTTTATCAGTTATGGGTGATGTGTACTAAATGCGTAATGATTATATGGGTAATGCGTAATGATTAGGTGTACAACCATGCAATCCGCACTGCTGCGATATCTGTCATATGAGTATTATTATAGCATTTAAGCATGATGATGATGCCAAAGGAAGGTATGGTTTGTTTTATTGTGTTCTTTGATAACAGAAATATAGGTTTGGTGAAAAAATCAAGTCTCTATCTCAATTGTTGAGAAAGTTATGATAATTGTATTGATTTTACGGCGGCCATTTTGAATTTTTCGTTCTAAAAGAATCCTTTAAAAGAATGACAGCTCTACATCGGCCCAGATATTATTATGGGATGCTATCCATGCACAATCGAAAGAGAAACAAACTTTTATCAGCAAAAATAAGGCTACCCTCATGATAATCGGACCACATTGATTTTACAGACAAAAATACGAAAAAACACACTCTGCACCCGAGTATACTCGGGGTCCGCGACAGGGAGACATCTTTTGCCCCCGAGTATACTCGGGGTCCGCGTTTAAAGGGTTAAACTATTGTCGCTAACGTCACGCGTTCACACCTAAGCCTATGATGTAGTACCTGTAATACAAAGTAAATTACAAAATCCATCCGTAGAATTTAAAAACATTTTAGAAATCCGTAGAATACGGAAAAATCGTAGAATGGACAATCCCGCAGTCAAGTGGCAGAGTGTGGCATGAGCCTCCTACTTCAGAATCAACTAACTCGGCTATTAAAGCGACTCAGTATGATGACATCAATTTTCTTTTTAAATTTTCTAATGAAGTAGTGTATCCCACAGATAATTATTTTATTTTTTTAGGATTTCTCAGGTTTTCAAACACATTTCATAATATAATATAATAAGGGCCTATATAACAATACTTACCAATACTTATAAGAATCGAGCAATAACCCAAACAACAAACAAGTGTATTGACCTAAAGAATTGTTTGATGCTACCACAGCATTGGGCAACAAGTTGATGCCGTCGGCCCAGCGTTGAGCAGACCATCGGTGCTGTAGGGGGACCCCCCCCGATAATCGCGTTCCCAGACCAATTAACGGCAGCAGCTATTGATGCAACCAGGTGGTTGCTTTGATCATGCCGTCTGAGATGGTGGTTATCTGGGGCAATTTTGTTGACATGACAATATACGTCTTGGAAATAAAACTAGTCTAGTTGTTTTCAGTGCTTTAATTTTTTTTAAATGTTTTTGTATTTTATTCAGGATCAGTAGGATATTATAGCCTCATATGAAGCAACATTCAAAAAAATTCATGACAAGGAGTTCCTTTAACATCACAGAAACAAATTTGGTCTTATGCTGCTTTAAAAAAAATTATTTGGATTGGTAAGTCAATTGCCTCCATAGCGTACGGTATCGCGTAGCGCAAGAAAAACACATTGGCCAAAGAAACTGTGAAAAAATGAATTGGCACAAACAAACAGATAAAAAATATTCTGTCAGAAAAAATATTCCAGGCCACCACGACATTTTAACCAATCCATAAACGAATAATGTGGACGATATGAATGTCATCTTGCATAATGCTAGAATAATATCTCTCATCCGCTCATTGATATAATTATTTTCCAAACATTTGTGTAGCTTCGAAATGTCTGCATCCCTTCCCATGATAGTGATTACACTTTAAATCAGCTTTCTTGCAGCCTCATCCGAATGATCCTCATGTCGATCCTTTAAAATTACACTAAATTAACCCGCGCCGGTACCGATTATATTCGTTTTTTTACATTTTTTATTACCACATTGCATATCAGCTTTAAAAATGTTGAAAACGTGACATCAATCTGCAAGATTTAAAAATTGTTGTCCTCCATTTTGTCACATCTGAATAATTTTCACTCACTTGAAGTTGTGAATCGCGTCAGCGAGACACAGCTTCAAGTGGGGTGAAAATTACAATTGAATAATTTGGCGGTTGAAGGGTTTAATTGAACAGCTCTTCAGATTCTAGAGGCTTCTCTATGAGAGCTTGATGTGAGCACGGGTTGAAGCTAGTTTTAAAATATTGTGGTAAAATACCAACAGTTTTTTATGGTTACATTTGCAAATCAATGTTAGTTTACTGTTGGGCAACTGCTTAAGACACTTTACCCAACGTGTATTTTGTAACTATATAGCAAACACGAGACAATGCCCCAGTGCTGGTTTATTGCTGACCCACCGTCTACGACGTCGACTCAACCTTAAGCAATCGCCGAGTGAACGTGTGAGGATCGAAATTAACGTCGATACACTGGTCTCAACCTTAACTCGATGAGGCCGCCATTAACGTGATCGCCTAGTCACATTGAGAAGGGAGAAACTATGATGTTTCTCTGAAAACCCCACACGGGAACAGCGGGGCTCGAAACTGGGACGCATGCATGACTAGCCAGGCAGTCAGGCGCTCTAGCCATTGCACCACGTCCCCTTCTCATAGTCGAGTCAACAAATCGTTACGCGTTTGCAGTTTAATATATAGGTTTGCTTCTGCTACTCAATGTTTCAACCCTTATTCGCTAGATGTCTCTGGTGTACTTCGTACGCCGTCTATCATGTCACCATAGTGCCATTCCCCGTATTCTGAATCCTTCAGATCATATCCCTCTGAAAGCAAGGTTGCCGTTTATTATTTATTTTCAAAGCTACATGTTATGCTCTCAACGACGGTGTTTATATAGATAGATTCCTTGTCTCGACTAATTTGTCCATAGATAGCGATGTTGGTTCAGCGTCGTAGAAAGTGGCCCACCGATAAGCTAACATTGGACATTTCCTGATGACTGAGGGAGCGTTTATAATTGGGTAGGGAGAGAGGGGGCTAAAATCCTCCGTACAAAACCGTTGCCCCTCAACCCAATTTTTATTAAAAACAATGACTTCCTCCAGAATCTGGTATAATATTCGTGACCACCCCCCCCCCCCCTTAGAAACTAAAATCACCGAAGCATTCTACTATTTTATTGTCTTTGTACATAATTTGTATTAATTAATGATACCCAACCAGTAATCTGTATAAAATTATTGCTCCCCGCTTATGTGCTGTAAAAATCAACAGCACCCCCTAAGTTGTGGATCCCGGTAGCGAGACACCAGCTAAAGTGAAAACAAAAAAATAGCTGAGACCTCTCAGAGTTAACCCTTGTTATGCTAGGGTCATATTCATATGGCTTCAATAAATGAAATTTAAAAAAATAATATTAAGTTGTAGATACTCAGCTAATCAAGTTATTTATTTGGCTTAACCCTTTCACCGCTGGTGCCGCATATATTCGGGTTTTCATTTTTATTAGCACATTAAGTACCACCTTTTAAACATGTTAAAGATAAAATGTGACATCAATCAGCAATTTTTGCAAACAGTTGACCTCCATTTTGTCAAATCTGAATAATTTTCACTCACTTGAAGCTGTGCATCGCGTCAGCGAGACACAACTTCAAGTGGGTGAAAATTCAGATTGAATCATTTGGCGGTTAAAGGGTTAACCCTTATTATCCTGCTGATCACGACAATTGTCGTTTTATTAGCCGATTAAACCACTTTTTTCGGGAATGAAATCACTGTTTAAACATCACAATTTGTAAATGTTTGGTCTCCAGTGAAACAAATATGAGTAATTTTCATAATGTCCGTCTGACACGATCAACCAGCATCAACCCAACATTGGGTCAACAATATACATGCTGTATAGATCTGGTAACATTCGCGTGTTTAATTTTTCGCGAATTTCTGATTCTGAGACTTTTCAGAAAGTTTAGAATTCGCAAATATGAATTTTTCTTTAGTGGAGCTATTATAATAATAAATGTCGCGAGTTTCTTGAATTTGCGAATTTGTCCTTCTCGCGAAATTCGCAAAAATTAAAACCTCGCGAATATCAGCAGATCTACAATATTACACATTTATTTGGTTTAAACATATTTAGTTTACGAGGATTACAACATTGTTTTAAACTAATGAAAAATAAAAAAAACATTAATCAGAACATTATGACAATAAGCACTCAATATAAAACATAAAATTATATAATATTTGACATGGTTTTAACGTTGGTTTGATGGCAAACAATATAAAATCAAAGAAAAATTGGATAATTGCGACACACACAATGTTGTTTTAAACAGCGTTCACGAGCATGTTACATTCGGCTAGCATTGGAATTATTTATGTGAATGTTAACACCTTGTAATATAATGTTCAAAATTGCTGAAGTACTCTTATCATCGGTATAATTATGTAATATTCCAAATAAATCTTCTCTAAATTCGCTTTGCATGGGGCATCCAATAAAATAATGTTTAACAGTTTCGGAGCCGCCAGAACACCTGCACTGTGGACTATCGATGCAACCTTTAGAGAACAAGTGTTCATTCAGGTTGCTGAATCTCAGACGTAATTGAGAAAGAACAACCTGAATGAATCCAGTTCTTGGTAAGTGTTCACAGTGCCGTACCCAGCAAGCACGAGACGTTCAGCCTGATTTCATGTTGGACCGGTGTCATAGACGTTGATCCAACATTGAATCGGTGTCGGGTCAACATCGCGTGCTTGTTGGGTAAAGCCGATCAGCACCAGGTCTGAAGTGCTTATTTAAAAATGTATTTCGCTCTCGAAATAAATGCAGTAGCCTCTCCACCTTATCTTGAATCTGTATTGTGTGGTAATATTTTCAGGTCATTATTTTTTTTCCAGTCAGCCCCCGTAGTAGCCTTTTCCATTTTTGTCGTAAATCGTTTGGAATTGAGTTATTTTTCGGGGAAGGGGGTGTAATTAAAACACACACAATAATTTGAACTTATAATTTTAAAGTGGTTTAACTGTTTCAGCTCTTTTAAAAATTGTGCATTTCGGAAGTGATAGAGGTGACTTTTATATTAAATTACTCCAGCTGTTTTAAATTTCACCAGTTTTATTTATTATTTGCCTAGAGGACCTCAAGCTGGGACGTGGACTAGTTTATTCTGAGCCGGACAATTTGAAAAAATAATAATGAAAAATGGAGCTAAGCATGATAAGTGTGGCGATAATAGGAATATCCCCCACAAAACGCGTAGTGAAATATGACAGGGGGTACGGATAAATAAAGGAGCTGGAGGTATTTTCCGGAAGCCAAAGTATCATAAAACTTCATGTAGAAACTGGTAGTTGGTGTAAACCTAGGTCAACACCGTTTCATGAGCGTCTGTGTTTTATTTGTGACCTGGATGAACTGGAAGACGAATATCATTTTGTATTATGTTGTCCTGCATACACAGCACTAAGATTAAAATATATAAAAAAATATTATTATCAATATCCTAGTATGTATAAATTTACAAAATTGTTACCAATAGAAAACAAAATTGCATTAGGAAAACTGGCAGCTTATGTATATTATGCTTTCAAAAAGAGAAACGAGATTGCTTATATTAACGACTGAAACATTCCAATCCACTGTTTACTGTACTGTTTTATTTGTATTTTGAAATGTGCCTGACAGGCGATGTATTTGCCTTTGGTTAAAAGACATTATTATTATTATTATTATTATATCGAAACAGCTGAGCGTAACGTATAGCAAGAGCACAATGGTTGGATAGAAACCACAGCCACTGATACATGACATTAACTTAGCAGAAGCCAAGGGGGCTACCACATCTGAAAATGGCCGCCATAAAATCAATAAAATTATCATAACTTTCTCAATAATTGAGATAGAAACCATATATTTTTGTTATCAAATAATACAATAAAACAAACCATACCTTCCTTTGGAATCATCATCATGCCTAAAAAGCTATAATAATACTTAGATGACAGATATCGCAGCAGTGCGGATTGCATGGTTGCACACCTAGTCATTGTGCATTACCTAATCATTAAGCATTTAGTACACATCACCCATAAACTGATAAACCTGACATTTTACATGATCTTGATCTTCACGTTTATTTTGGGCGGCATCCATGCAGCAATGCACAACCTCAACCCATGTCAACCTCCATACCCAATTATGTATCAATCTTTGGAAGCCCAAGCTGATGCTACACGCTGCTGCATAATTGTAATTTTGCTTGTTCAATTGAGCCTTGAGGAATAGGGGTGTAATAAGGGCAAACATGGGGGCATTACCCCTCCCAATATCAGCACTGTCCTAGATTTCCTAAAAATGTGTGCTGAAATGATACCCGACCAAGTATGTGTCACCATCAGTCCTTTCTAATGGATGACTGCACCACTAAACAGCTTGAAATTTATAAAAAGTGGGTATTTTCAATATTTTTTGCAAGTTTGACCTTGAAATGACCTTGATGTGCCCTTGACATGACCTTGGTGTTATCCACCAGTAAAGCACAACTCCTTCTCATGTTATTATTTGCTCATAAGCTAAGATCCTGCTGGTGTCTTCATACAAATCTGACATTACAAAATATTCTGATTTTTTTTCAACCCCTCCTCCCCAGGAATTCAGCGGTGGGGATGCAAGTGTGCCCAGGAGTTCAGCGGGTTACTACCGACCCATGCAGCAGGGCTACCACTAAATAACTGGTCTACACTGGCTACCACTAAATAACTGACTGGACTACACTGGCTACCACTAAATAACTGGTCTACACTGGCTACCACTAAATAACTGGTCTACACTGGCTACCACTAAATAACTGGTCTACACTGGCTACCACTAAATAACTGGTCTACACGGGCTACCTGGATACCACTAAATAACTGGTGGGCACGGGCTACCGGTCTATCACTAAATCCGACCCCTGGTGCATGTTTATTTGACTTTCAGGTAAAAACATGCAAAAATGGTACATTATAATTATTATTATCATTTTTTGAAAATGTTAATAACTTTGGTTGACGGGAACAGGTTGAGACGACCTCTACAATGCCTGTCAACCATATAAGTGAATTAAAATTATAGAATAAAATAATATCCATTGTTTAAAATAGCAAATGTAATTTAAAAATGTACATAGTATAGACTATAAATTTGACGATTTGTACACATAAAATAAAATAACAGACAATTGTCTGTCATCTGTTTCTCGCACCAAAACCAGAGATAAAATAGCTACACTGTGCTCTACACCGTGTAGCAAAAAAGGACACTCTGGAAAGCGTAGAAACCTAATTAAAACCTCTAAATGCTTTAGTTGTCTATTATATCAAAGGACATACAACTAGGATATGTGAAAAGGAAAAAACAGTAAAAACTTATGGCACTCTTAATTTTAACATAGGCCTAAATAAAAGTAATACTATAAACCTAGATTGCATCTACTGACGTCAGCTCATATAGCCGTCGCGCAGCCGAAATATGGTGAGTAGTACCACATATGCAATATTAGACTGGAGGAAAAACAATCCCAAATTTAAAGAAGTAAATCAGTTGATTAGAGATATTTGAAATTCAGCATAAGGACCCACCTGGTCTAGAAACAAAGGCGACTGAAAAATCACTAAACCTGAAAATAAAACAGAAAAAAACAATACATTTAAATCTCGGCTGAAGAAATTACAAAAATCAAAACCACCTGTTTAAAATATGTGGAACAGTTTAAACTCAGGGTGTTAATTGTTTTATAGCGATGTATGTAAAACAATGTATGTATATTTAAAACAAGCTAACAAGTACGTTATGTTATGTATATGTATGTGTGTATGTATGTAAATATATATTTATATTTTACTTGTTCTCATAGTAAACACATTCTTTAAAGGAAAAAAATCACTTTTTAAAAAGTAATTTTGTACGTTGCTACGCTTTCCAGAGTGTATTTTACCTACTATTCATAATAATATTATTATACAGCGAAACTTAGCCATGATGCCTCTCTCGCGATAGGACAAATTTACTAAATATGTGTTTACTAAATTTAGTGTTGTTGTAAACATCCTGTAATTTACAGCTAAGATTAATTTCTGAGGTCCAAATTTACTAAATATGTGTTTACTAAATTTAGTGTTGTTGTAAACATCCTGTAATTTACAGCTAAGATTAATTTCTGAGGTCCAATGTTGAAAAAATTTATCTTAAATTCGTTGTTGTAATTTCTTTTTGAATGAATTTATGCTTCCTGGGATAAGTTGGTTATCCCAGACGCCCGAAAAACCACAACCTTCCAATGTATTTTTCACGGTTGAAAGCCACGGGGACTTATATTTATTCCGATTGTATAGAATAAAAATTAATTGATACAAAACATTTGCCAGTTTTGGTGTACTGCTGATCTTATATATTCTAGCCCAAAACATAATCATTCTACTCTTGGCGTGTAGTACAAGAGGTGTTACGCCGCGTTCGCCATAAACCATGTTGGAACAAGTTGACTTGTTTACTTGCAGTACATATTTACAGAATCTCAAATGTATTTTTTGGATAATATCGACACTTTCTGTTGCCCAAACTTCACAACCGTATAAAAGAATAGGTTTGACTAAAATATCGAAAAGTTCGAGTTGAATATCGACAGGTAGCTGGAGCTGTCTACATTTACGTAGTAACAAAAACATAGCTCGGTTACCTTTGACAACCAGTTGTTTTTTTGCCTCTGTAAATTTTTCATTATAGTTAAATATGAGGCCCAGGTATTTATATTGACCAACCACTTCAAGTTCATTTTTTCCGAAAAAGAATTGAGGTATTTTTCTTATTTTTCCACGAGAGAAGACAGTAATTTTAGTTTTTGACACGTTTATGTTCAGTTTCCACATGCTACAATAACGCTCCATTAAATTAATTGATTGCTGTGGGTCTTCTTGTGATTCAGCCAAGATAACTGTGTCATCTGCATAAAGCAGGATATATAATTTACAAAATACTAAAAGTTCTTGATCTAAATTTTCTACAGACAACGTATTCACAATCTTCAGTCCGTCGTGGGCTGGTTCTAAAAACAGTTTAAGGTCATTTAAAAATATTGAAAATAATAGTGGAGACAGATTATCTCCTTGTCTAACACCTATCATACATGAAAAATTATCAGTTAGCGTACTATTTACAGAAACACATGATTTTGCCGATTTATACATATTATAAATAATCTGAAAAAGTTTCCCAGATATATCATTATTTAATAGTTTAGACCAGAGTTCAGTACGTGAAACTGTGTCAAATGCTTTACTGTAGTCTACATAACAGCAATATAATCTTTTGTGTTTGTTCAGGTAAATGTCAATTAAAGTCTTTAATGAAAAAATATGATCTAACGTTGAGAAGCCAGATCTGAATCCGGCTTGCTCGGGTCCTATTATGTTTTTTTCATTTACGAATCGTGTCAATCTGTCGTTTATTAAATTTGAGAATACTTTTCCGAGACAACTTAATAATGATATACCTTGATAATTACTAGGATCTTCACGCTCACCAACGTTTTTATAGAGTGGTTTAATTATTGCTAAACTTCATTGTTATGGAAAAATACCAGTGTCTAGAATGACGTTGAAAAGTTTAGTTAGCATATCAATGAAATTTGGTGGAGAATATTTAAGAAATTCGTTTAAAATCTGATCCGGTCCGCTACTTTTATTGTTTTTTAAATTCCGTAATAATTTAGAAACCTCCGAGGGTGTAAAATTGTCATTAAATAGATTTTCTGCGTTATCAAAGGAAAATTCAGGTTTTATTTCCTCGGCTTCTGCTTTATTAAGTTTAGAAAAAATGATTGAAAAAATTTGTGGGTGACATTTTGTCTGATATATTAAAAGTTTTTTTGCCATTAATAATATTCCAATAATCCTTTGGGTTTTCAGATTTCAGTGGACGTATTTTTCTAACATTGTTTTGTTTGTAATTTTTAAACGCCTTGTTTATCTGTTTCTTATAATTTTGAACAGAATTTCGTAATAGTATCAAATTTTCATTATTTTTTAGTCGCCTATATTTATTTTTGTATTTAACATAAATCTTTCTTTTAGTTTCACACTCATCGTCATACCAATCTCTGTGTGGAAATGTCCTAACACGGTGTTTCTTGGTACCAACACTTCAACATTCCCAGATCGCTCGCTGTCGAGGTGTAAACTGAGTTGATCTCGTAAACTAACTTGTTAATGGTACATTGTTGAGGTGGAATGTCACCTGTCAATTCGTTTAGCGCAAGCATTATACCACTTATGTCGGTTTCGTTTAATTTTTGTTGGTATTGATGAGGTAAATCTGATTTCCAATTAGGTTTATTTGGTGGGCGACGTACATATGAATTATCCTGGTTTGTGGTATAATCCTTGTCTAAATCTACATTTCGTGGGTTTGAACACTTGTATTTAAGGGTGAGAGTTACAGCACAATGGATGTCAGATAGAAGTGGATCAAAGTCCAGAACTTCAAAATTACTAACAGTCGGGAAAATTGAAGGAAAACATATAAAATAATCTACCAAACTGACATTGTTACATGTTAGTTTTCCTCGGTCAGCGTCTTCACCCAACCTTCCATTAACAATAAATACTTCAAGGGTCTTACAAAGCGTTAAGAGTCTATTACCGTAGTTGTTAACAACTTTATCAACATTATTTCTGCTCTGTTGAATATCACAGCTGTTAAGAGACATTTCGTTACAAAGATATTCATTTTCGTGATCTGACACCTCCAAATAATTCTTTAAATTAGCTGTTCTTGCATTTAGATCACCAGCAATACATATATCAAAATCTTCATTTTTAAACTTTAAATCAATAAAATTATTTTCAATGTCATCAAATATAGAGATATTGGAGTAGTTAGAGTTCTCTGGTGGTACATATATTAGGCATAAAACCATGTCTCTTTGGTCGTTGTTACCTTTAAATTTCAACCAAAGGGAATCTTGTTGTGTGTTGTTAAAAAGAGACACTCTACTTTGTACTTTTGCACTGATTAAAGCGGCAACGCCGCCTGAGGCCTTCCTCTTAAACAGTCTATTTTTCGTGATCAGCTTAAAGCCTGGAAAAGCAATTTGGTCTAATACGTCTAGTTTCGTTTCTGTCATCAATATCACATCATAATTGCTTATAAAGTTATAAAATTCAACACTTTTTATTCTGTTTTTTACACCACATACATTTATAAGCGAGATTAAAAGTTTTGTTGGTTGTGTTGGTGTGTTCTGTTGATTTTGATTGTTCGTTGATGGGGTGTGTTGTGTTGAAATGTTCGGAGGTGTGTGAAATTGAGTGTTCATAGTTGTAGTGTGCTGTGTTGAGATGTTCAGAGGTGTGCCGGGTTGCACCTGACACCTCTTCTGGCGTCTGTCCTAGTGTTCGACGGGTGTTGTAGTGGGAGGGGCCGTAGATGATGATGGGGTGGGGTCGTGACTGTAAACTGAATCACTGTCACTTTCACTATCTGATTCATCGTCCATGTTTTCTACAAGTGTTTTTTTGCTGCGATGTTCTGCTGAGCCTGATGGTGAGGCACTTGGCATCCGCTTTCCCTTTTGTTTACCACTGTTCTTGTTCTGTTTTTCTCTGGTTTCTAAGGCTGCTGATATATATGATATCACTTCAACTTTCCCTTGTCTGCTGAAATGGACACCTGACGGGTCAGTTTTAGAGAACAGGTGGTTGGCGAGACTACCCTTTGGAGACAGTAGGGCGTATGTGTCTAGGTAGAATAGCATCTGGCCGCCGCGCCTGCAGAGTGCGTGCAGGTAGCTGTTAACTGCCACCGTGGTATCATTTGCGTTGCTCTGTTGACGTTTTTGATACCAGAAGTATCAGTTTGTTTGGAAGCTGCCCCCATGAGTTATTTAGTGGAGAGGAAAGTAGCTCCAGATTCCGCTTGGATGAACACATTTGTTGAGTTCGCTACATGTTTCACGTTTGAGTCTCCGAGTACCAGTGTGTCAATTTCTACTTCTACTTAGATTTGTGATGAGGTGTTTGTCTTTTCACTGTCTCCGTCAGATTGTTCTTCAGTTCTCGGCTGGGCTGCTTTTGGTGGTGCTGTTTCGTTTGCCTTGGTCACTTCAGTTTTGTTGGGACTTGGCTTGTTGGGACTTGCCTCGTTGTCTTCGCGGCCTTCACGAATGTCATAGTAATATTCGCCGTCTTTTTTTTTCTCTCCAAACTCTTTGTACTCGTCACATTTGCTCTGTGAGTGTCCTGTCTGGGAACAATACCTACATACAATGTCGTTTGTGCAGTCCTGTACCATGTGACTGGTGCTGAAGCATCGGTAACAGGCTCTCTCATTTTTAGGCTTGACAGGGCACTTATAATGAGGATGACTTGTCAGTCCACAGTGCATGCACTCTGTCCTGTTGTTATCACAAAATACTCTAAGGTCGAAATCCCCTACTGTAACAGTGCTAGGTACGATGTCCTTTGCGTCATAGAGAGACATGTATCGGGTTCCGGTTTCAATTTCACTGTCTTTCACCTTTCCTCTTCGTATACTGCCTTGTACCACCTCTCCGTAAGCGGCTAAAGCAGATGTTACCACCATGTCGTTCATTTCATAAGGTGCGTCCTTTACAGTGACGTGGGTTATCGATCCGTCGACATCATTCAGAGACAGTTCCTTGTTTTTTATTGTGATGGTGGAGGAGATGAGTCTCTGCTTAGCTCATCGATATCTGCTCGATCACTGAAGTTAAGCGACGTCGCGCCCGGTTCATAAGTGGATGGGTGACCGCCTGGGACTGCCAGGTGCCGTATACACTATCGTGGGGCTCAGATAACCACGTAAATCAGATGGCTCGTCTGACTGACTTTGAGTTGGACGTAAAAGAACCTCAATGGACGTAGGCGCAGTTTCCATCCGGCGAGACCCAAAAAATCCACAATATGGAGTACTTGGCACATATATAAGGCCATGAATGATATCATGAATGATAACAGGCCTTGCTAAGTTACTCCCGTGGCGTGATAGCACAATAGTGCGTACTGCCAAGTAATATATACAGACAGATACAGATACGTTGACATGTAACATGGCACCTCAAAATCAGGCGGAAGTGGAAAGTTATGAAACATGGGAGAACCAAGATGTCTCGTCAATAATTTTAAAAGTGCCATTTTTATTTTCTTTTGATGATTCAAGCGATTTCGCTCCGAAAGTATGTTTTCTTTCGGCGAAACAAATGAAAAATGCGAACAAAATTGTATCCACTCTACTAGTTGATTTTGTTGAGGTATATCATTTCGGATCTGTGCATAATCAAAACGCGAGAAAAGAAAATTTTAAGTGTGTATTAAGATTTTGCCGGAAATAATGAATGTGTTTTTGAAAATTATTTTATGAATGAAAAACGTTTTCCCAAAATATATACACTTCTTATCTAATCTCCCGGGGTTATGTGTCGTTTATGGCGAAATAAGGCTTGTTTGAAGAGATACAAATTCACAGAAAATTTCAGATGAGAAAGGGTTTATGGCTGTCATTGTTATAAAGCATGCCTGAAATGCATTTACTCTAAACTAATATTTACAATTTTAAAATGCACTTATTATTTTGCTTAGCTGTAACTGTACCGAATTGATGAGAACATACGTTCTTCTCTGGATTTCCAGTTGTCACATCACAGATATAAAAATAACTTTTATGCATATTAAACACAAATCTAGGCTACTGAAAAGATACTAAAAACATTTTTGTAAAAAAATAATAATCAGCAATCGCCTTCTCGTGTGTGGAAAGGGTTTAAAACAATGCTCACTAAAATGCTTAGCAAATAGTTTAATGTTCAAGGCCATGATTGACTAATATCTAAGACAGCGTTTGTTTCTGTATTTTAAAGGTCCCTGGTTGGTCGAGGTTTTGAGTACAGCCACTCAGCCATGTGAGCAACAACTTAAGGTTAATCTTAAGATTTGGCAATACGTGGCCTAGTGGAATGTACTTGAAAATAGAAATACTGAATTATGTTGACAGGAAATTAGAAAATTCACTAGTTGTGAAGCTCTTACGGAACTTAATATTGACAAGATGTGTATTTATAGATAACTTCAGATTCAAAGTGCTACAACTGAACAGAACACGTCTCAAAAAGTGTAGACTTTACTTGCAGGGATTTATGGTATGATAATTTACATGTAAGAAAATGATAAATTGAAACTAAAAACCTGAAAATATAAGTATATGTATATCGAAATCAAGAATGATAAGTTAGTCTAACTTTGCCAAGTAGGGCCTAGTCTAGAGATAATTCGTTGACGTCTTAACTTTCGAACTGTTATATTTCACAACACATATAGAATGAATTTAAAGTATTATACCAGTCATCAGTTGTAGACTATCAGGTATAGCTGATGGCAAGACTACTACACTGAGCGATGCCAGATTTAGAGGCCCTGTGAAATGATTTCAGTTCATCAATATAATTCAAGTATATATCACAATGAACTCATAACTTAGCAGATTATTTTAGTCCACTAATTATCAGTTATTTTCAAAAATAAAAACTGAAAATGTGCACATTTCTTGGGTTGGGCGTATCTCTCACCCCATGACTTCACACACAAAAACCGCCCATTATTGAATCTGAATTAACATTGAAACTGCATCGGGTATATGTTTCCTGTTTCTTGTATTTGTACATCAGCTAAACTAGTTTTCTATTCATTTAAATATGCCCGCATCGACAGGGTGAACAAGGGGCGAGTGAATGCTAGACGCTGACCCGGAGCGGTTGTGGTGATGGCCATCAATTCTAGTGCTGCTCATGCATTTAGGCAGCGTTGGACCGGCGTTCCGTGTTGACTTTCATCAATTTTATAAAATCATACAATACATCATCAGCTACATGTACATTATAACCAGCCAAGCATGTCTCCACCTTTTGATGTCACGAATTAGCTCCGCCCCCTACTTTTGCCTTTGGAAAAATCGTTCCCAGTGGTTTAAAAATGGGAGCTGAGCACTCTAATATTATTCAAAAAGCCATCTAAAATAGTATGAAATATGACATTGTGCAGATTAGGTCTGGGGACTACATGGGGCCTTTTAATAAATAAGACATGACCAGGATTAAACCAATTTTTTACCAACTCAAAGTTATGTCTCGCTCCCGCGACGCACAACTTTAAATGGGGAAACAATACTTAGATGTGTATAATTTGAATCAAAACATATGGGGATATAGCAAAATCAATTCTCATTTCTCCTTCAAATTATCTTGTTTGAAGGACAAATAAAAATACTAAAAACGGCCATAGACGGGGTTAGCACTTCAAGGGTTATTACAATACTGAGCCCTTAACCCTTGTCCTGCTATGCCCGGATATATACGGGGTTAAGGATGTTTTAGATCAATAAAAATATCACTTCATTTTGATAAAATTGTTTTCAGTAGATGCTTAGTTGATCTAATAATTTAATTTTAGACATGTCTATTTTTCATAAATAGTAATATTTTTCGTCATTTGAAGCTGGAAATTGCGTTAGCAATTCCAGTTTCAAATGAAGAAAAATACAATTGAATCAACTCAGCAGGACAAGGGTTAACTAACAAGGATATATAGCATATTTTCATTCACACTAAACTGAATTGCTACCCAGATTATGGCAGTGATTCATATTGCCCAATTCTCCTCTTTTTTCCTTTTTTATTAGGCTTTATATGCACAAGTATCTACAAATCGTACAAATATGCATTTGTAAGTAAAATTGTGTACATCAGGATGTCGACTACATGTGACCAGCACCCTGACTAAGTTTGACATCCAGGATAAAATGTATATACATGGTAATTACACTTAAAAGTAAAATTAAGTAAAAATATACTATGCATAATTTTCGTTTCCCGCGCTAAGTTCCCCGCCTTAGTTATAAAAGGGTGTATCTGCCACTTTAAGTGCCAAGTGCTAAGTTTGTAATTCGTTGTATAAGCCTTTTAAATCATTTTTTGGGGGAATGAATCCAGTGATTAGACATCAACATTTTCAAAATATGTTTGGTCTCAATTAAGCAAACATGAGTAGTTTGCACCCACTGTAAATGTGTGGGTCGCTGGCAGCGAGACACAACTTCAAGTGGATGAAAATTTAAATTGTAGAACGTAGGGTTAAGGGAACCATCCCAGCAAACACAAAACATTCGCATAACATTTGCACAATGTCGGACCAACGTCTTCGACGTTGGGCCGTCATTGTACAAATGTTATACAAATGTTTTGTGTTTGCTGGGCTTGCATACGATGCCATAATTTCATCTCGGGATTTGAAGTACACAGAGATTAATTAAATCTACGTGGTGATGGAGATATTTTAATGGCAGATACAAACTGTATAAAGCTACTCACACTGAGACTTATGATCACAGACCTTGAGAATCGCTGATTATTAGGCCTAGACAGCTATATAGTGTTACTAACCAGCTAACAGTGACTAGCTAAGTGTTGACGTTGCATCATGAGAGCATTCTTACAGCTGACGGCTGTGCTGCTGGCGGCTTTGTTGATCTACGGGGTGAAGGCACAAGATGAATTGATAGGTCAGTATTGGTAACTAGAAATTTGTTTTTAATAAAGTGAAAACGAATGCATCCGCTCAGTTACAAACAAATATAAAAATTGGCCACAATTATCTTGAAAATCACTGAACTGCGACTAAAAGTTTTTGCTTCGCAGCGAGGTCGATAAGTGCCATACATGCAATATCACTATATATATAGTGACTTGGAATTACGGTCTTGGAGATATCGCGTCCAGAAGAAGTCACAATTTTTCAATAAAAATTACCGCTTTTATTTAAAAATCACTGAACTGCGATCAAAAGCATTTTGTCGACAGGCTGATCAGTGCTCACACACAAAATTGCGACTAGCGGTTCTTGAGATATCGCGTTCACAGATCACTGCGAGCGAGGTCGGCGGCGGCGTTGAACGAATACATGCATCCCGGGGGATGCCATATAATAATAGGGCAACACCGAGACCCGCACTGTGGTGGTGGCCTGTCATTGGTTAAATTAAAGCCGTAAACCGCCATCTTCATCTATCCAGTTGTCTGCTACCGGCAGACTCCTTGATATCACGTATATGTGTTATGTGTTTAGAACCCCCTCTTCCCTGCCCAACTCCTGCTGGCCAGACAATTTGACCTGAGTGTGACCTCCATACCACAGTCAGTCAGCCGGTGACGTCATAATGAATATTCATGATGCTCGCACCCCCTCCATTTCGTACAGGCCTTACACACACCTGTTGTCAAGGTCAGACTGGTAGTCTGACGGTCTGACCTGACTGGGCAGGGTGTAAACCGCTGGCTAGGCCGACCATTTTATTCTGTATTTTCTGAGGTGAGCTTTGTGGAATCTTCCGTAAATATGTATTCATCTTTCAACCGCTACGTTATCTTATTCTCATTCTATGAAAATGTAGACAGTGCCAGGATAAGTCATTAGCAGCGTGGTTGCTTCAGGTTCGCGTCCCGCTGCGACCGATTTATTTCCTCAGTGCACATATTTGCAGTGACTCAAACATATAAAAAATGACCAATGTGCCGTAGTTCACATGTAAACGGTCAATAAATAAATATATATATTATGCTCACCCACTTGCAGTTTTGTTTAACTATCGCGACACACAACTTCAAGTGGGTGAAATTACTTATATTTGATTAATTTGGGATGACACATTTGCAAATCTTGATTTCATTCACAATAAATATAATTTATCGGCTAAGAGAAATGAAAAACATTGTAGCTCGTGCCTCACTTACAGCGGGGGATTCGCCTTTAGACGTCAGAATCTGACGGATGTTACAGTAGACGTCAGATTCTGACGTCTAAAGTCGATCACGGTAGTTTAGGAGTATAAATAGTTCTAATGGCCGTAGACCCATAACATAGGTATTCAAATGAAGAGGAAAGAGCTAACTAAGACATTATTGATGATTTCACATTGAAGAAACGTTGGTCTCCATGGTTCATACAAAAATATTTCAGCGTTGGATGTAAGGGTCACACTTCGGTGTTTCATACATTTTGGTTATATTTATTTACTGTGAATTCTCAACTCGCAGTGAAAAAAAAATATATTTAATTATATTTATACAAATAAACCAGCTATTTATTATTATTTATTTTTTATTGGTACAGATGAGAATGAAGCAGGAGGTGATTTACCCGGGAGAATCAGCTGGGCTAATTACAGATGCAGGAAATGTTACAACGGCGCCACCAGAGGGGACGACGGGAGGTGCGCGTGCGCTGACGAGTTCAAGGGGAAATGCTGCTTCTGGAGGGGTAGGATAATAATAGAAATATTATAGACCGACTTGGAATTCAAAAACTGAGGATAGGCCTACATTTATAAATGTACCTTACTTGTAGAAAACAGCACTCACTTTGAAACTTTTTTAAAAGAGCAATTGTCATTTTTTGTCACTGTTAACATTAAATTTCAATATTATGGAGAGTCTCCGTAACATGTGGCTTGCTCGCCCAAATTTACAATCCATTGTCTGGAAGACAGTGTCATGTGATTATCATCTTACCATTTTCTAGACGCTCTCTTGGCTCGGCTTAATCTACATTACATGACTGTTATAGCTGGGCCATATTTGGTAATTCCGTGACCGTTGCTTCCGGAGGTTGGTGTTATGATTGATTTGCATTCTACAACCAATAAAAAAATTATGTACCCCCCATGCCTCTCGCAATAGTGTGGGCGGAATTTTTGAGAACCTAAAATTCAAAATGGCCGCCAAAATGTGATAAAAAAATTGAATTTCCATTGATTTACCACATAATGTCTGTGTAATTGTTTGTTTCTAAGTAATTTGGGGTCGATAAATTCATTTCGTTGCTTTTCATGATAATTTGATTTATCTTTCACCCAAACATCCAAGATGGCCGCTATTTTTTTTAGTTATGATAAATAATTATGGGTTTTCATCTAGATATGTGTAATTGATAGTTTCTAGGAGACCTTGGGGCGAGAAATTAATTTCTGTTGTGGTTTAGTTATTTTGACCTATATTTCACCCACAAATTCAAGATGGCCGCCGTTTTTTTCATTTATGTAAAAGAATCTTGGTCTACCACCTATAGATAATAATGTGCGATTTCTATGTAATTTTGGGTCAAGAAATTCATTTCCTGTGTCTTTTATATAATTTTACCAATATTGCACAAATCCAAGATGAACGCTGCCTTTTTATCAATGAAAAATAATATTAGTAGTAAACTGATAGAAATAACCCCAATTATTTCTAAGCATTATTTCTAAGCATTTTAATTTCTGGGGCGGTCAAACTTGAAAATGGTTACCATTGCTAGAACGACAAACTTGCATTGTTCATATTATCATCATCTATAACGTGTAGAGCGATATTTAGAGATTGTCAACTTTAGTGGTGTCGGCTGATGGCATGGACTGTTTACTTTCTCAAGATGAGCTAGCCCAAAACAATCCCTAGATCAGCTACCAGATTGATTATTACAGCTGATGTTTAGCATTTAAATGACTTGTAAAGTGGAATAATATATAATAATAATATAATAAAAAATTTTTAGCCATTATCTTGAAAATGGTTGGGGTCTTTTATGATTTCTTCTAATATAGCATTCGATGAACTAAACAAAGTTAATGCGGACTTGACCACATTACGTGAGCATACAACTTTAATTCTTTAAAATAATAGCAATTGTCATCTGCTGAGAAAATCTCGAAAATACAATATAATAAACATAAAACAACGGTTCTCAGTGATACTCAATTCATATTAACATTGTCATGTCAATCATCATAATCTATTATTCACAAAATGTAATATTCTTTGACTAATCCATGCCATAAAGGCTATCTCAGGTGAAATGTAAAAGATATCAGTAGAAATATCACAAAATGTACTGGTATATTAACGAGATAACTACATTATCACTTCAAGAAGTGTGAAAGAAAATGTATATGTGCATGTAATTCCGGCATAACAAAAGTTGAATAGTCAAGGCCATCGACTAGTCCCCACATATTGATTAAACCCAAATTAGCTCACATCATCATGTGTACATCATTCATTACATCAACTGGTTGCACTGTTTTTAACCTATTACAATGTCATCTAAATAAAGGCGAAAGCGATGTTAAGCAATAATTTACTACTACTACTACTACTACTACTACTACTACTACTACTACTACTACTACTACTACTACTACTACTACTACTTCTACTACTACTACTACTACTACTACTACTACTACTACTACTACTACTACTACTACTACTACTACTACTACTACTACTACTACCATGACTACTACCATGACTACTACTACTACTACTACTAGTACTACTACTACTTCTACTACTACTACTACTACTACTACTACTACTACTACTACTACTACTACTACTACTACTACTACTATTACTACTACTACTACTACTACTACTACTACTACTACTACTACTACTACTACTACTACTTCTACTACTACTACTACTACTACTACTACAACAACTACTACTACTACTACTACTACTACTACTACTACTATAATAATGTCATGTAGTGAATATAACTGTAAACAGTTATGTTATGTTTATTATTTTGCATGTTTTTAGCTTTTTATCAGCAGATGATCAAAACCAAAGGTATAATAAATGTTATTATAACTATTATTATAAATAGTAGCACAAAAACACACTGGAAAGCGTAGAAACCTATAGAATATCTATACATGTTGATATAACTAGAGTAGGCCTATGCATAAACAACAATAATAAGACATATATGTTATGTAGTCGAGCCATTTTAACATGTTTAAATAATCTAATACGCACGAAATATCCAAAAACATGGTGTAATATAAAAGTAAAGTATGTCCCGTGTTTGCTGGAGAGGTATTATCCCCATCCCGGGATATAAACAATGTTTTGTTTATACGTATGCACTCCCTACGTACAATGCAAAGTGTCCTGACCATGTATTGCTACCTCGTTTTGAGTTTGCAGACAGACACATGTGTGGTGAGCTGTCTGTGGTTTGAAATTCACATGTTACTGGTGGGTGGTTACACTGCATACTCGGTGTAATACATGTATAGTTTAACCAATAAAACACATTCATGGAGCAGCAACAAATGTTATCACGAAAATGACACAAAAATATCCTTGCTGGTCTGAAGCGTCAGGTAAATTGCTACATTATATGACAAAAAGCATGGTATGGTAGAACAACATAACTATACCATTATTTATTTCTGTCAATATAATAATAGTGACTATTTTCAGAATTTTTCAGTCGCAAATGTTTAGAAATAATTTGGGCTAGATTTTTTTTTATTTACTAGCAATATTATTTTTTATTAATAAAAAAGCGGCGGCCATCTTGGATTTGTGTTTGAAATATTGGTCAAATTATATAAATGACACACAAAATAAATTTCTCGACCAATAATTACCTAAAACGATAAATCACACATTATTGTCTAGGTGGTAAACATAGGTGGTCAACATAAAATGGCGGCCATCTTGGATTTATGGGTGAAATATAGGTCAAAATGACTAAACTGCAAATAAATGAATTGCTCGCTCGAAAATGAACTAAAAACCATAAATTACACATATCCAGGTGAAAAAACAATATTATTTATCATAAATGAAAACAAATGACGGCCATCTTGGATTTGTGGGTGAGATATTGGTCAAATTATATCGAAACCTCAATTAGATTTATCGACCCAAAATCAACTAGAAATGATAAATTACACATATTTATGTGGTAAATCAATGGAAATTTAATGTTTGTATTACATTTTGGCGGCCATTTTGAATATTAGGCTCTCAAAATTTCCGCCCACACTTTTGCGAGAGGCGTGGGGGCTAATTTTGTTTTCTTTATTGGTTGTAGACGGTAAATCAATCATAAAACCAACCTCTGGAAGCAACGATGACGGAATTACCAAATATGACCCAACTATGTGCTAAAAATGGCCTAAATTATGTATGTTCATCTTTCTGATTGATTGATTGATTGATTGATTGATTGATTGATTGATTGATTGATTGATTGATTGATTGATTGATTGATTGATTGATTGATTGATTGATTGATTGATTGATTGATTGATTGATTGATTGATTGATTGATTGATTGATTGATTGATTGATTGATTGATTGATTGATTGATTGATTGATTGATTGATTGATTGATTGATTGATACATTTCCTTCGCCTTGTTGTGACAATTATTGAGGGATTTCTAAGTGAATGAAAATGAAAAAAAATCCTCTACTCCGCAAACACGAGCCATTGAGCCAATGCTCGTTTAATGTTGGGCCAGCGTCGTATTTTGTTATCGCCTCGTGTTTGCTAGGAGGCGTAAATTTAACACACCGATTCCCCCACCAGATGTGAGTGAGAGCGTGGAGAATGGGAGACTGGTGCCTGTAGAATCGGAGGAGGAGCCTTGGGGCGAGTACCACGATGGCGACGACACCGTAGTCCAGCAGAGAGACGCCGGGGAAGGAAACCGTGGACTGTGGATAGCTGCTGTTAAAGTGGTGGCCAGAGTATGGCGAAGAAGACGTTAAAACCTGGTCCCGGTCAGTTTCCATTATCTGTGTGATACATGATTCGTGCTTCTCAGAGTCTATGGGGCGATTTTCATTATGAGACTTATATTCGTATCTTTCCTACAGCAAGCTTTGCTAGGCTTCTCGAGGTCGCAGACTCGCTCCGCGATCTCGAGAAGCCTGGCCTTGCTGTAGGGAAAATGGTATCAGCCTGAATCTATTATATTATATCGATTGTATTTGTATATGTATTATTAGCCAGAAAATGTAACTTATTGTGTCTGAGCCAGGGAAGGGGGGGGGGTGGGGGCTATCGTGTTAAGAAGCTGCACAAAATGGCTGTGACCAGTAACTGTAAAGATTTACATCACTGAATCACCCCAAAAACATATTATGGTATGCGAGTAAATCTACAATTGTATTATTATTTTGCAGGGAATATTTTATTCTAAAATACACGCATCACTATAATGTGTGTTTTTTTCAGATGGCGATAATAGAAGGATCAACCGGGATAAGATGAGCAGACTGTTCGACTTCTGTTAGAACTCTTATATTATAAACTATTACTCCTCGGATTGAACACTGATAAACAATATCATCCCACATATTTCAGAAAATAAAGCGCTATAGTTAAAAGATTGAGAGACGATGGTCCTTGTGCTATTTCAAAATTATCATTCGAATTAGATAAAAATGTGATGAATAAACTGATTTCTATGTACAACAAAGCCTAGAAACCCTTTAACCGCTGACATAATTTGTTGAATTTTTTATCGTATGTCTTAATTTGTGTCCCGCTGACGCTACCCGCGACTATAAGTTTGTAACAATTTAGATTTGGCAAAATATATAGGTCAATAACTGTTTACGTGTGACTGAATGATGCCCCACACCGCTCTCAAATTAGCACTGCTCGTATGGGTGGCCAACGGGCACACATATCTTGCTATTTTAGCTCGAGCTCACACGGCACAGTTTAGCTAGAGCTAAACTGTGTCGTGTTAGCTCGAACTAAAATAGTAAGACATTTCATTGTCTGTTGGCTACCCATACGCTCGCCTGCTGCATATCATAATTGAAATAATATTTTAATCCACATTCTCATAATGCGCAGTCTTCAAATAAACCTATTTTAATCATCAATTTATTTACAAATGTGCTGATAAAAAGATTAGAAGTAGTTTTACAATAGATAAACGACATAAAAACCAAAATGGCCGCCAACTGGTTTAGAGGTAGAACAATTTTTGCTCGTGTCTATAGTATATGTGTCAAATGAAATTTCATCCAATGGTTTGTTTTTTTCCAGCCAATTAAAAACCAATTTGACTGCAAAAGAAAGACTTTTCATTATGTTTTTTGCTAATTCCCTATGTGCCACATTATTTTTGTTATTATTTGCAATTATTTGTATAACTAATGGATGTGGCTTTGATAAGCTAATCTTCTGTTCTGGGGATTCATTGCAACAGATGCAGTTCTGTTTTGTGGATATGCATCTGAATTCATGATGGACCATCTACACTTTATTTATTTATTTGCCATCAACACCAAAACAATCACAAGTAATATATATCACATAATTGTAGCTAAATTTGTAAAAATAATTGTTGTAATAAAAATTGATGAATGGGCCACCAGAAACATACATTGTACAGTGCGTGTACTGTATTATCTATATAAGCCTGGTGGTCCGAAATGAAAATTATATTATATTTAATAAAATAACATGAAATATCTAAATTGCATAACTGCACATTACCGGGTACATGATGACCGGTTTCACATACACATGTAACCTTTGCATGCCCTCGACCAAAATCACATAATAAATTACTAAAATAACATTTGAGCCGACTTTTAAAACTATAAAGAGTGCTTCGTATATTCTGTGGAATGTTACATCTCTCGTTGTACTTTAAATCAGGATAATTCTGTATATATCATGTAGGTATCCAATGAATAGATTTTAATGCATTTTATTTTCAAAAGATAAAATGGAAACCAAACTGTAGAACAGTGTTCAAGGTTACTGCAAACAAGTGCACTGTAAAAATACGATTTTAATTAACAGTTATGGTAGCTTTGTGACCAACAGAACGTTTTATCATCCCCAACATTCTATTACATTTGGATACTAATATAAGGGAATTCTATAATAAATCACGAGCAGCAGAGACACCAAGATCATTCATGCATTGCACCATGCGAGCTGGTATATTGTTAATAGTATAAGTAAATTCAAATATTTTTTCCCCTAGTAACAAAAAACGTAGTACATTTCTCAAAGCTGAACTTTAATCAACAAGGTTGTCCATAATTATATAAACTATTTAGATCATTCTGGAGTAATTGACAGTCATTATGACTTAAAACTTTCCTATGACATGTTGAATCATCAGCAAATAAACTCAACTTACTAGAGCACGCAGCCTTAGGAATATCATTAATAAATAACAAAAACTGTAACGGCCTCAGGACCGAACCTTGTGGAGCGCCAGATAAAACATCTAACCAGCTTCAATCCTAACGCCATCGACAACCACTCGTAAACCAGTACAGCAAATATTAAAGCCATACATTTTTAATTTGTGAAGCAGTCTGTATGATACAATGTCAAAAGCTTTACTGAAATCCAAGTATATTATGTCAGTTTTATTTTAACTTTCCAAATATGAACCAATTTCATGGTAAACATCAGTTGGTCGAGTACTGAGAGTTTTGCCTTTTGGAAATCAGTGTTGCTCAGAGCAAATCATGTTATTGGTAATTATACTGACATGGTTGTGAATACACTTTTCCATCACTTCTGACACAATGCTTGATAACGAAACTGGTTTGTTATTAGCAACAGGATCCCTGTCACTTTTGTTATGAGCAGATACAACATTGGCTAATTTCCAAGAAGTGGGAGCTTTAGACTCTACCAGACAGACAGACAGACAGATATTTTATTGACAGAAATAAAAGTCATTACAGACTTATTTGTCATAGTAATAAGAGAGATATATGTACATGTATATACAAGAATGTTAGTTTGTTAAAATCATATGAGTCAATATACATGGTATGATAAACAACTAAAATCATGTTAGGTGGCATTGCCATAATAAAAACTGGGTATTTCGGTAATACAAATGACTACTTCTTAAAATAAAATTAAAAGGCATAGCCAAGATAACATGGGGGTCTATCATTTTGCTTCCCGCACCAGAACCAGAGATAAAATAGCTGCTATGTTTAATATACTAATTATATATAGTAGCAAAAAAGACACTCTGGAAAGCGTAGAAACCAAAAATATATACAGGTGCATAATTATGCTACAGTAACTGGAATATGAAATAAGACAATGGTAAAAATTATATGGTATTTAAAAAATATATATATGTATATATAATATCAAGCAGTACAATTAATGTGGCAATCCGCGAAACAGGTAGCTCCGAGCCATGTGACCATGTAAGCACAGTCGCTATGAACTCGGAGATTCCCTGATAATGACTAGTGGTGTAAACTTAACAACGTAATAACAGTACTACTACCGTAACACAATATATACATACTAATAAAAGTCGGACATTGTGGTTCGTCGACTGCCAACAAAGTATAGCATCAGAACCATCCATATTATCGAGTGTTGCAGACTTGTGATGTAATAACAATGACAATTACGGATAAAAATTATGTGTGCCATTCACGCAGGACATGGCACTCACACAATAACATTAAAGTTTATTTAATTAACTAGTGATTTATTACCTATATGGCCCTCGCACAAAAAAAAAACATTACAGCTTATTTTAATTCACTATATTGTTTATTTCATACCATTTCACTCACGACCTAGTTAGTACCACATACTCGGAGTTACAATCGAAGAAAAACATTCCCGACCTCATAGATAAAATCAGTTGACTTAGCAACTCTGAAATCATCCATAAGGCCCCACCTCGTCTGATAACAAAGGCGACGGAAACGTCCCTAACCGGCCCTAAAAAGCCAAATAATAAATCCGAGAGCAACAGCCGTCCTGATATGTGGTAATACCCAAGTCAGATCATGAAGGCATGATAATATGGATAATATAGCGATAGGTGACTTTGATTTATTATACTCGGTGTTTTTAACAATTAATTTGTTTAAAACAGCCATAGATAAATTGCGCTAGTGACTTCACCACTGTTATGTCTCCAGATGTCATAATTTGTAGAAACATTTCATTTGTCGGCTGTATATTGATAGTTGCGGTTACCGAGTTAAACAAGATTTTGCGTTCATTATTTATAGCGTTACAGTGGAGAAGAAGATGTATTTCGGCGTCAATTTCGTTTAATTCACACCTTGTGCATATTCGCTGGTTTATTGGAGTGATTGGATTATTGTATCGTCCTCTTTCTATATTTAGATCATGTGAGCTCATTCGGTATCTCGCCATTGATGTTATGAGATGGTTACCCCTTGTGTGTAAGATATATGGTTCAACACAGAAATACTTTTTTACTAATGCATATGTGCGCAGCTTACTCGAACTCTCAATATCTTTTCTCCACTTCTGTGTAAATATTCTAACAATTGATTCTTTAAATAAAAGCATGAATTTATTTGTATCCCCAATATTCTGGGATTCCCAAATTTGATCAAGCCCGGCTCGTTCGAGGACAGAGCGAATACGGGAACACCAATTCGTGAAGCCAATGCCATCTAGCTCAAGAAGCATATTGTAGGCATTTCTGACTGGATGGCTCTGAGATAGTTTTAGAACTCTACACCAATATTTTACGGCTTTTATGTGTTGTCGGATGATCAGTGGAAATCGTCCCGTGTCCCCATATATTGCAGGTGTAGGTGTTTGCTTTCTAACTCCAAGTGTAGATTTAATAAATTTCAGATGGATTTTTTCCAGATCGTTAACATCATCGCCTGTGTACCATATATCACTTCCATATTCTAGTATGGGCAATATTTGATGCCTTGAACGCAATAGTGGGTGACAATTTACCGACCACAGAACGGGACTGTTTACGTAGAGAAAAAATTGCTTTCCCAGCTTGGGAAGCAAGATGAGAAAAAGTTTCTTTTAACACGTTATTAGCAGACTTGGTGCTATACACCACACCCAGGTATTTATATTGTTCAGATTTTTCTATAATGTTATCACCATAGTGGAAGCTTCCGTGTACTTTTGTGTAACGCTCATTAAAGATTCGAACTTTTGTTTTAGGAATGCTTACTATGATATGCCAAAGGGAAGCATATAAATACAGAGCAGTTAGCTGTTTTTGTAATCCCTCAGCAGATTCTGAAAAAATGACAAGGTCATCTGCAAATAACAGATATACCATTAGTAAGGTGTCCACAGGGATACCTTGATCTTGGTCAAATGTTGCGGATATGTCTTGTAGAAATTCCGTGAATAGTTTGGGACTGAGCATACCGCCTTGTAGAACCCCATATTCGCTTTTTAATATGTCACTGATACGCGAGTCCCATTTTACACGACACTCTGCTTTAGAAAACATGTTTCTTATTATGTTTAGCAAATTGCCGTCTATTCCCCTGTTCAATAATTTGTAGTATAATGCTGTTCTATCAATATAGTCAAATGCTTTTGTGAAATCGACAAAGCATGTATACAGGGGTTTAGAAAGACACCTTTGTTTATCTATGATGGCACATAGTATGAATATATAGTCCGTAGTTCGCGAATTGCTTTTAAAACCAGCTTGATAAGGATCATTATCATTACACACTTCGTTTTTAAATGAGAGTCTGTTATTAAGTATAGATTCAAATAGTTTCCCAATACACGGCATGATTTTCCTGTAATTATCTGGAACACCATGGTCCCCCTTTTTGTAGACAGGGTGGATTATACCGGTAGCCCATCTAGATGAATATTCCCCATTGGTAAGAATGGTATTGAACAACAATTCTAATGCTGGCAATAGTTCATTACATCCACATTTGTAAAATTCGGCAGAAATATCATCTACACCCGCTGCTTTCTTGCATTTCAACTTTTGAATTGCCTTTTTAATTTCTTCTGCAGTTATGGGACTGTTTAGGAACTGTATCATATTAGATTTATCGTGCTCTACATTATGTTGAAATGAAGTAGCTTGCTTTATAATATTATTCATGTGTTCATAATCAAAATAATCCACATGTGGTGGGTAAACTTGTTGTTCAAAGTATTTCACAAAGTCTGCCAAAGTAGGCCCTGTAGTAACATTTCTAGGATTTAAAGATTTCCAGAATTTCCAATAGGAATTAGGATCTTCCGTTCTCATATTTTCCAGCTCACTAAGTTTGGCTTGCTGGTATTGTCTTTTCTTTCTTTGGATTAATTGCTTATATTGTCGTAACATTATATTATATTCGCCATGCCGTGCGTTAAAGTCTCTCTGTTTAGCAATATTATTAACAACATACTTCAAGGATTTACATTCTTTATCATAACAGGGGTTAGAGGGAAAATTATTTTGAGTGTTCTTTCTTTGCTTCGAAATATGTTTCCTTGTTGGGAATAATGGCGAAATTACATTTTCTATCATACCATTGAACATGTCACATAGAGTGTCAGTATTACACCCATCGATGACGGCACACAGCATTTCCTCAAATGCATGACACGTTTGCTCATTTCGTAAAGCTAGTTGATATTCTTGCTTTTTCTCGTCTTGCCATATGAAAACATTAGAGCAAGAAGCTTTGTCATTTACATAGGTATCTATTTTTAATGGGTTGTTATCATCATGATCATCGAGTTTAGTATTTGAAATATTGAACTGTATGGGACAATGATCTGATTCCACCAATTTCGCTAAAACTTCAAATTTGCTGATTATGTTATCTTCATTTAAAATCAGATAGTCTATTGTGCTTGAACCATTGGGAGAGTAGTATGTAAAGCGGCCGATACCATTATCATTATACATCCGCCCATTGGCTAATTTGAAACCTGTGTTTATACAAAACTTTAGTAAAAGTTGACCGTATTTGTTAATTACTGTACCAGACTTAAAATAAATAAAGTCATCAGAGGAGGAGCCAATTCTTTAGCACAATTTGTAAATGCAGCTCATTACACTCCATCTGGTCCACATGCTTCATTGTAGTCAACGCTGGAGAGCACCTTTAAAACATCTGATTCTGTAAATAATACTATTTTTATATTCCACTATATTTGGTAAAGCTAATAACTCACCAGTGTAGTTATTAGAAGGTAATTTAAATATTTAATAAACATACAAGCCATATCATAGGGATTGATTGCGTTAGACCTTCCTGACAATTTATCCGAGTTATATTTTCTGTTTTCGATTTAAAATAAGATCTGCATCGTTTAGGGTTTTCTTTTAGTGTGTCACGCAAATCAGCAATGGACTGGTTGTGCTCGCCCTGCAATAAATATTTCTGTAATTTATTTCTTACATATCTAAATTTAATCCAATGATGAGCTCGCTTGCTTTTTTTATTTTTAGAAGTCTCACTTCAGAGTCAAACTAGACTGGAATATGTTAGCACGTAATAAAGCTCCTAGCTTATTCAAATCTACGTTTTTACGTGCACTACACATACACTTTATCTATTCCACATACATTTAATGGAGAAAATAAAATGTTGTTACCTAATTACGAAAAGCCGGCATGTTTACATTTAACAACAGTTATATCGATAACATAAGCTTGGCATGTTGAACCTTTCAAACCAATAAGTCAAGCGTAAAAAATTAATGTTTACTATCGTGCTTTGTTTTTTTTGTAGGCCATGTTGGCTTTCCTCCTGTTGATATTATTTTCTTTATAAATAATACTACATTTAACGTGGCTGTCTACGCAACGCTGATAAAATGTAGGGTAAATTAGCATGCAATGACAAAATATGTCTGGTTTCATTTAATAAATTTAACCAGAACAATAATTATTTTCGCCATAATTCAACCTAATGAAATAAAATATGATTACAAATGTATAAAAACACATCCAATCCACATTTACACACATTTATTTCTTTACAGTGTACATAATAGAAGCTCAAAAAATAACATTAATACATTAATTAATAATAACATAAATTTCTATTGAGCTGCTTATCATATAACAAAAAAACTTGAAAACTGAACATACGTTGTACTGTATAAAATTATACTATATTATCTGATTCTCCTGAAACCAAAGTGGATCCTACTATGCCCGAGTGTATCAGAAAGAACCCTTTGTTTCCTAGAGAACGACGTGTGAAAAAATCTATAACATTTAACCAGAACATCTAACCAAAACATTTACCCACAACATTTGTATATTCAACCTAAACTTTTATAATATTTAACCAGAACACAAATTATATTCGTCATTATTCAAAGTATTTGGGAGTAAAATATTTACTCTGCAAAGCCAGAAGGCAGTATCTGCTTGCTTGTAAAGTAAGAAAATACCGCCTTTTCACTTTGAATGGCAGTAGATTCAAGTACCGATATTCACATAAACTACATAATGTTTTTTTCAATATTGTTAATCTCTCCACCAATTATAATATGGCAATTATATTCCAATTTTTCGAGCACGAACACTTTCACACCCCAAGTTTGGAAAGTATCAAGAAATGTTGCCTAACAGAACATTTGCTTCGTAATACATAATACGTAACTTCATAATACATATTGAAAATTAAATTATGACCATAATCACTTTATCGTTCATTGTTAATATATAATAACCCTATAATGCTATGTCTACCAAATGTAACAACAATATGATTTGTAAACGTTGTTCATTTCAGTACAGTATGGGGAAATATTATGATAACAGATTGTGAGAACAGAAGTGAAACACATGACTCACAAACACAAAGACCAACAGGAGAGGTTCGCGCAATGTTGTTTCAATGCTGGGTCAGCATCGCAGAACGGCGGTCCAACGTTAAGACAACATTTGGGTTTTGACATCTCTTGTTTGCAGGATATGCATAATGGCATAATCTACTGATATATCTTCATGTCGCTAAAACCCAGCTGTAGAGAGCTAGGGGAAAGCAGTGACGCATAGCGGTAAATATATAATCTGTAGTCTTTGCTGGCAAGTATAACGGAGCCTTCATCCGCGAGGGAGACATCCAAACATTGAGCATGCTTCACCTTACTTTCAAGGGCATTAATAAAATGGCCATCCTGTGTGAATGACGTCAAATTAAAGTTGTTGTGGTTATCTGCAATCAGGATCTCGCCGGCGGCGTTGATTCCCACACCAATAGGATAATTTGTGATGCCTTCTCCTCCAATTTGACGCAGAAACACACCCTGGTAATTGAAAACTTTGACGCAATGGGCGCGGTTGTCACTGATGAAGATTTCTTCTTTGTCGTTCACAACTACGCCATTTGGGAACTCTAGATGTCTTGAGAAGCCGAGAGTATATAGTATGTTGCCAAACTGGTCAAAGATAACAACTCGCATCACTTTACACTCCACAATGATAATGCGGCCTTTAGAATCGACTGTGACACCCCTGGGATGTTGCAAAATGCTTGCTCCAAATTTGCGGATGAACTGTCCATACTGATTATAAATCTGTACCTGGTGGGTTGGACTTCGCTCTGTCACCACAATATCGCCAGTGGCTTTAAAAACAGCAACACGATTAGGGTACGAGAGCTGACCATCCCGCTTTCCAAATTCGCCAAACTGGAGCTTGAATCTACCTTCTCTGTCAAATATCTGAATACGGTGGTTGTTGGTATCAGCTACAATGATATCATTCTGAGCATTTACTGCAACTCCACTTGGCTCGGTGAACTGACCTTCCATTATACCAAACTCTCCAAATTTACAATGGTAGATCATTTTTTGTCGCTGGATTTGTGACTTTGGTGGCTGCATGTTATCAGTGATCCATTTCGAAGTAAAGTCAATAACATGGTCTGTGCTGGTGGAAAAAATATCACCTCCATTTTCAAATAAGTCTGTGCCACAATTTGCCCATGTCTCGTAAGGATTGGTGAAGACACCAGTGTCGTTGCTGATGAGGCTTGAGGAAGAAGGAAAGTGATTTTTTGAAGAAAGTAGGCTGTTGGCAGAAAATACGTTGTTCTCCTTTGCCAATGAAGGAGTGTTTTGGACAAGGTTTTTGGTCGGTCCACCAACTGCAGATGAAGACACAAAATTTCTGTAGAAGCCACTTTTTGGTCGAGCAATAGGTTGCGGGTGAGTCTGCTGTGTAGTTGGGATTTGGCGAACATAGCCGAATGTATTGCAAATGCCGACTTGAATTGCCTGATGATTAGAGACAAACTGAATGTCACAATCATTAGGCAGCTGGATCTCAGGAGTATAAGAAATGATTTTCTTCAATAGGCAATCTAGATTTTTCTTGAAAATAAGGGTTTCTGTACTACTGCAATACTTGAAGATTTTTTCCATAAATACACAACTATTATCTAACTGATCAGTGCACTTTTGCGTGCGTGTACAGACAGAATTGAGAGTTGTTTTCTTGGAGTTGTAAACGGCATCAAGCTCGTCTATAGCCTCGAGCTTCCTTTTTTCTAGCAGAGAGAGATATACATTGTAGGTGTCATTGATTTCATTCTGTGCTTGGTTAAAATGTATATTCAGTTTGTTAGAAGAACGTTCAGTATTTTTTGCTAAATCTTTCAGCTTTTTTGCTTCTACCTTGGCTTGTTCAGACAATCGTTGCATGTGGTCCACTTCTTGAGTGCATACCTTACTCAAGTAATCGTAGTCATGACCTGTGGAATGTTCAAGAAGAGTGCATTCTTGGCAGATCGGCTGGTCGCATGTACGACAGAAAAAGCACAGGACCTCCCCGCTGTGCTTAGTACAGTTGAGTGGCTTCTCTGATATTTGCTGAAGTGTTTCTGATTCTTTGCTGTTCTGTAGCTCGCTTAATGACATAACTCGGTGGCCCTCAAAGCAGTGCATGAACTGATGTGCCATGACACAGTTGGAGCACAAAAAATTGGCACAATCCAAACATCGTGCTACAGCATCGGTGTCCTTGCTGCTGCATCCAGTACAATGTGGATTGGAGCTGTCTAAAGCCTTGGCTTTCAGAATGTTACTGATGGCAAAATCTGTCAGCAGTCCCGCGACGCCTGCCGAGCTGAGAAATGTGTCCGTCTGGCAGGTTGGACATTGTACCTTGTCAGGTGATAGTAAATTATTCTCCAAACAAGGCTGACAAAATGTATGAAAGCAGGCAAGCACTTTTGGACTGGTGAAGGTGTCGTGACATTGGCTGCACTTAGTGTTGAGATCTTGTACCTGATCTAACTCTCCATCAGAAGAGATTGAGCCAGAGCTGCTGGCAGTGTCAATCGATGGGGTAGGTGACGACATGTCTGACATTGAGACCTTTGGCGTAAAAACTATTTCAGTTGACATCGGAATTGTACCTGGAAGACACAAAAGTGAAGCTATAGAAAGTTATACAACTACAATTTTAACCACTTGACGTTGTGTCTCGGTATTGGAAACCATAACTTTAAGTGGTTAAAATCGTCTTATATTTGCACAATTTAAATCAAAACAAATGTCAATCTGGCAAATATAATGTTCATTTCTCATTTGAAGGACAAATAAACAGGCTGAGAACAGCTATGGACGTGATGAACACTTTGAGGGGAAAGCCATATTATCATTTCTCTCAAAGATGTGAATTAACCATTTAACCTCCCTCGCTGCAGAAACGCACCGCAAGACATATTCTTTCATTGAACGAAATTGATAAACCACATCACAAGATATATAGCACTATATTCTATAACATAAGGCGATTTTTCGTCACGGTGAGGTGGATCAATTCACATCTCGAGGTAAAGGTTATTAATTGATGGTAAAATGCTTAATTATCATAAGCGCGACGAATATATCAAACTTTAACATCTTTATTTATTTTTATATAATAAATTAAAAGTAAGCACATGAGAAACTCTTTTTCTCATGGTAATGAAGCATGAAGAAATATTGACTTACCAAGTTTATGATTTAGCCACAATGACATGATGGCACTTTGTGATGAAAATGAATCAAATGAACATATATAACAATGACTTTTTGTCTCGTGTAGATATGTGGTTGTGCACTGTGAAGTCTCCACTGTGAATGATGGTGAACCCATCAGGTTAGTCCTATTTATCCAGAAATGAATCCACTGACAGCGACTGAGGTGTTGTCACGGTTGTCAGCTGACGCAATGACGCTATGAGTGTTGATTGGTCTATGACGGTGGCCCAACATTTGAACAACACCTGGAAAAGGCCAATGTTTGCTGGGATCACCCAGTCACAGACACTGAGTGCAATTTGTAGTTGGCACGTGCATAGCTGTCTGGAGGTAACAACCTTTTTAGGATGATTGCCTCCTCAATATCACTGATCAGATATTGCATTTGTAGTGGGCGGGATTTTAGGCTAAATATTATATGTCAACAATTTAATACGAGGGTGAACAGAAACAAAAGATCTGAAATCTGAACTCAGAATCATTTATTAGTTTTTTTAACACATGCCATAGTAGTTAGAATATAGGCCTAAGGAATATTTATGTCAGCATAGAAACTCCTATTAAAGGGATAGATTTATAAGGGCTGATTTAGGCTGAGTCGTGTAGATTATGTAAATACCTACAACTTTTAAAGTGCATTACAATATCAATTTTTCCAGCGTTATTGAGAAAAAAGATTTCGAAATTGTAATATTGGTTAATACTGATGTGTCAGTGGGTCGGGCCATTTTCTTGAATCCGGTGGGAGACATTGCAAGATTGTGACGTCACATCTGATGGAGACTTGGGAATGCACCATCATATTATATAGGACTTTTGCACCTTTTGGCTTTTGGATTACGTTTTTCTATTGTTCTAAAAACTATATGTGACTATTTGACGCCAACATTTCATACTTGGATACACATAGACTATAAAAAACTGCTCGTACTTTTAAATGGTTAAACTCAATGATAATAATAAATGTATGTTTAATTGTCTTCTGTTGTGAACCACGTACTGTGTTGGAGATGCATTTTCAACAAAATCAAAAAAAAAATGTTTTAAATGAAATATTGCTTTAAATAACATTTTCTTTTAATTTATATAAAAATGCTTTTGTGAACAAATCGCTACTCTGCGAAATGACATCATTTAGAATATCAGGAATAGCTTTAGAGGTCGTTTTTTTTACCCGATTATTTGTTTGTATTGATATTGTTCTATGTTTATTTTTTTACAAGTGTTGATTGGTATTGACATTTGACACCTCTAACGTCTGACCAATGTTGCGACGGTGGCCGAACAATAAAACCATATCTTGTAAATGACCCATGTTTGCTGGGATCACCCAGGCTAAACAACACGGACACTGAGTGCAATTTGTAGTTGGCACGTGTATACCTGATTGGAAGTGACAACTATGTTAGGATGATTGTCTGTTCAATTGTATTCATAGTGGGCGGGATTGAAAGTGAAGGATTAGATATTAACAACGTAAGACAATGGCAAAAACAAACACAGAACACCTGGGCTCACCAGCTTTTTTAACACATAGTTTTCATAGTATATAATTATGATTATTATGTCAGCATGAAGACTCACATTAAGATTAGTTTTAATCTCTATCATGCGAGCAACATGTCATGGTTCTCTATTTAGTGGCACAAAATGATCAAGCGTTCTGATAATATACACACATCTGTAAAACTACAGATGTAACGAGCATCCACTCAGAAATCTGCCAAGACCGTACTTCCATGTAATCGATAATATAAGGTAAAAATAATAATAATAAAAATAATGGATGGAGCTGGAACGGCTACACATTCTTTGTGACTACGATTATAATATATAATTATAATAAATGTATGTTTCTGGTTTTGTGTTGTTAACCTTGAAGTGAGTTGAAGACGTATCTGTAACAAAATTAACACAGAGCAAATATTTTTTTAAATAAAATTAATTTGTTTTCGCGAACAAATCATTATTCTGCGAAATGCTATCATTTAGAAAATCAGAAATATCTTCTGCGTTTGTTTTTTGTTACGATTATTTTTTGGAACTGATATTGTTTAAAGTTTTATTTTTTAAAAAGATCTGGTTATTTTTTGTACAATTACCCGTTCTTTTTTATATTTGGCAGCTTAACACTATCATATTATTTTAATTTTAGTAAATTAGAGAAAATCGCCTTTAACCTAACAGCTTGCATCTTTTGTTTTTGTCAAAACGTGTCATGATTAGTTGGAAATATATAATTAAAACCAGAAACAGTCGACATCATGGAATTTAGCTATGATGATTTTAAGCATGACATTTATGTTCTATCAATAAATGGGAAATTGAAATCGCCCTGAACATAATTTATCACATTCTTTGTGAGGAGCTTGTCAAATGTTCAATATTAGAAGACGGAGGACTGTATCAGACATTTATTTAATGATAATCTAAAAAAACGAACTACGTGATACGGCAGATTATATAGGTTAAAAGGCATTCGAAACTGAGTTTAAGCTGTGTTTAGAATCACAAATAAGAGTTGTTTTCAGCATTTTGTCAGGTGTAATAATTACAGAAACTTTCATTCGCGACGAGATGTCCTCCCGTTCTGGTTGAAATGTTGTATTTGCCACTTCACAAATTAATTTCAGGATTTACTAATTGTTGCTTTCAGTTAGTATAAATTATCTATATATATCACCAATTTTACGTTCAAATTCAGAGAAAACGAAGTTGCCAGTTATTTATTATGATTGACACCTACCGTCCATTGGCGTCCAATCATCTCTGTGTTGTCGCTGTCACGTGCTGGTTTCTATGGTGATGATGTATGACGGGATACCCAGTAAACACAAAACATTTGTATAACATCTGTACAATGGCGGCCCAACGTCTTCGACGTAGGTCCAGCATTGTACAAATGTTATACAAAGATTTTGTGTTTACTGGGTCTCAGGCACAGTCTTCAGGGAGTGAGACTAGTTGGGGATTCATATAGATGTGAAAAGACGAAGCAGTATCAACAAAGAGAATTATGGCTACCACAGCAAACACAAATATAACGATGAACAGACTGAACAGCGTCAGGACTACATTGTTTGTCCCAGCAAACACAAAACATTTGTATAACATTTATACAATGTTGGTCCAACGTCGAATATATAAATGTTATACAAATGTTCTGTGTTTGCTGGGGTGACACTAAAAAACACAAATAATTTACATGTGAACATCTGGGAATACAAATAATCATATATGATTACTACTACATTGAATATATACAAGAAAACATGTGCTTGTATGTGAAGTAAATTAAAATAAATAATTACAAAATTCAACATTCCGCATCCCAACCATAAACATTGATGATATAAAGGACACATAATTTGTAATCCTGAAACAATCACGGCGGAGGAGCTACGACTGACTCCGTTACAGCTTGGCGGGTGCATTACGAATGTCTCCATCAAGTCATGGCGGGGGCGTTACGAATGACTCCACCACAACATGGCGGGGGCGTTACGAATGACTCCATCACGGCATGGCGTCATTTGTGTTACTCCTTACATTAAAAAGTTATAAAAATATATATATTCCACTAGCCGGCATTTAAACCTATACTATTTCGTACATGCTTCCATTAGTGTGACTCTTGAAATTGAAAAGTTAAAAAAGATATATATACAAACAGCGGGAATTTGACAGACTGATAGATAATGACATGTGATATGTAAGTCAGCAATATAATAGCTTTAGTTCTGCTACAGTCTTCCGTCTTCTAATATTGAGCTTTTAACAAGCTCTTCACAAAGAATATTATAAACTATGTTCCGGGGGATTTCAATTTCCCATTTATTGATTGTACATAAATGTAATGCTTAGAAATATTATAGCTTAATTCCATGATGTCGACTGTTTCTATATTTCCAACTGATCATGCCAATATATGACAATAAAACAGATGCAATCTGTTTGGTTGAAGGCGATTTGATCCGATTTAATAAAATTAAAATAACATCATAGTGTTAAGCTGCCAAATATAAAAAAAGAACAGGTAATTGTAAAAAGTTAAACAGATTTAAAAAAATTAACATAAAACAATGTCGTTCGAAAAAACAATCGTAACAGAAAACAAACGCAGAAGCTATTTCTGATTTTCTAAGTGATGGCATTTCGCAGAATAATGCTTTGTTCGCGAATGCAAATTTCTTTTATTAAAAAAACATTTCCTATGTGTTAATTTTTGTTGTAGGTACATCTTCAAGTCACTTCAATGTTAAAAATACAAGACCAGAAGCATACATTTACTATTATTTACTAAGTTTAATCATTTAGAAGTAAAAGCAGTTTTGTCTGGATTAGATGTTAATAAAGCGTATGATCACGATGACCTCTGATCTCGTTGTCGCAAAGAATGTGCAGCTGTTCTAGCTTAATTGCTTTTTAGAAAGAATTTTCTGTAAAGTGCTGCCTTAAATTATCGACTACTTGAAAGTACGGTTGTGATGGATTTCTATCTCAGTGGGTGCTCGTGCTCATTTTGTGCCACTATATTATACTAAAAAGAGAACCATGGCATGTGGCTCGCACAATAGCGATCAAAACTGATCTTAATGGGAGTTTCTATGCCGACATAAATATTCTTATAATTTAAATATTATGATATGTGTGAAAATCGAATAAATGATTCTGAGTTCAGATTTTTTGTATTTCTTTCCACCCTCGTCTTACATTCTTGACATATAATATTTAACTTCAAATCCCAACGACTACACTACAATATCTGATTAGTGATATTGAGGAGGCAAACATCCTAACAGTGTTGTCACCTCCAGTCAGCTAGGCACGTGCCAACTACAAATTGCACTCAGTGTCTGTGATGTTTAGACTGGGTCATTCCAGCAAAGATAGGCCTTTTGCCAGATGTTGTTTAAATGTTGGGCCACCCTCGTGGACGTTGGATCAACATTAAAACAACATTGGCCTCACGCCTCTGTGTACTCAAGTGAAGCCAAGGGTAGCGAGTGTGAATCCACCAAAGTCTGACGCTAGAGGTGTCAATACCATTCAGCACTCATAGCGTCATTGCGTCAGCTGACAAATGTGACATTAACACCTCAGTCACTGTCAGTGGATCCATTTCTGGATAAATAGGACTAACCTGATGTGGTTCACCATCATTCACAGCTGAGACCTCACAGTGTATTGATACGAAGTCATTGTTATATGTTCATTTCATACATTTTGATCACAAAGTGTCATGATGTCATTGTAGCTAAATCACAAACTTGGTAAGTCAATATTTCTTACTTTTGATGAAACTTTCAACAGTTGCCAATTCACACGAGAAATGTAAATGTACAAATGTAGGACCGTTTTGGCCACTTGAAGTTGTGGTGTGCAATAGCGAGATGCAATTTCAAGTGAGTAAAATTGTAATTGTATAACTTTCTATAGATTCACTTTTGTGTCTTCCAGGTACAATTCCAATGTCAGCTGAAAGAGTTTTTAAGTCAGAAGCCTCAATGTCAGACATGTCTTCACCTACCCCATCGATTGACACTGCCAGCAGCTCTGGTTCAATCTCTTCTGATAGAGATTTATATCAGCCACAGATACAAGACCTCAACACCAAGTGCAGACACCTTCACCAGTCCTAAAGTGCTTATCTGCTTTCATACATTTTGTCAGCCTTGCTTGGAGAATAATTTACTATCACCTGACAAGGTACAATGTCCAACATGCCAGACGGACACTTTTCTCAGCTCGGCAGGCGTCGCGGGACTGCTGACAGATTTCGCCGTTCGTAACATTCTGGAAGCCAAGGCTTTAGAAAGCTCCGACCACAATGTACCGGATGCACCAGCAAGGACACTGATGCTGTAGCACGATGTTTTGATTGTGCCAATTTTTTGTGCTCCAACTGTGTTATGGCACATCAGGTCATGCACTGCTTTGAAGGCCACCGAGTTATGTCATTAAGCGAGCTGCATAACAGCAAAGAATCAGAAACAATTCAGCAAAAATCAGAGAAGCCGCTCAACTGTACTAAGCACAGCTGGGAGGTCCTGTGCTTTTTCTGTCGTACATGTGACCAGCCGATCTGCCAAGAATGCACTCTTCTTGAACATTCCACAGGTCATGACTACGATTACGTGAGTAAGGTATGCACTCAAGAAGTGGACCACATACAACGATTGTCTGAACAAGCCAAGGTAGAGGCAAAAAAGATGAAAGATTTAGCAAAAAATACTGAACATTCTTCGAACAAACTAAAGATACATTTTAGCCAAGCACAGAATGAAATCAATGACACCTACAATGTATATCTCTCTCTGCTAGTAAAAAGAAAGCTCGAGGCTTTAGGCGAGCTTGATGCCGTTTACAGCTCCAAGAAAACAACTCTCAATTCTGTCTGTAAACGCACGCAAGAGTGCACTGATCAGTTAGATAATGGGTGTGAATTTATGGAAAAAATCCTTAAGTATTGCAGCAGTACAGAAACCCTTCTTTTCAAGAAAAATCTAGATTCCAATTCAAGAACATCATTTCTTATTCTCCTGAGATCCAGCTGGCTAATGATTGTGATATTCAGTTTGTCTCTAATCATCAGGCAATTCAAGTCGGCATTTGCAATACATTCGGCTATGTTCGTCAAAGTCCAACTACACAGCAGACTCACCCGCAACCAATTGCTCGACCAAAAAGTGGCTTCTACAGAAATTCTGTGTCTTCATCTGCAGTTGGTGGACCGACCAAAAACCTTGTCCAAAACACTCCTTCATTGGCAAAAGGAAACAGCGTATTTTCTGCCAACAGCCTACTTTCTTCAAAAAATCACTTTCCTTCTTCGTCAAGCCTCATCAGCTCAATTCCAAGCACTGAAACCATTCTAAGCAATGACACTGGCGTCTTCAGCAATCCTTACGAGACATGGTCAAATGATGGCACGGACTTATTTCAAAATGGAGGTGACATTTTTTCTACCAGTGCAGATCCTGTTATTGACTTTACTTCAAAGTGGATCACTGATAACATTCAACCACTAAAGTCCCAAATCCAGCGCCAAAAAATGATCTACCATTGCAAATTTGGTGAGTTTGGTATAATGGAAGGTCAGTTCACCGAGCCAAGTGGAGTTGCAGTTAATGGTCAAAATGATATAATTGTAGCTGATACCAACAACCACCGTATTCAGATATTTGACAGAGAAGGTAGATTCAAGCTCCAGTTTGGCGAATTTGGAAAGCGGGATGGTCAGCTGTCGTACCCTAATCGTGTTGCTGTTTTCAAAACCACTGGCGACATTGTGGTGACAGAGCGTAGCCCAACCCACCAGGTACAGATCTATAATCAGTTTGGACAGTTCATCCGCAAATTTGGAGCAAGCATTTTGCAACATCCCAGGGGTGTCACAGTCGATTATAAAGGCCGCATTGTCATTGTGGAGTGTAAAGTGATGCGAGTTGTTATATTTGACCAGTTTGGCAACATATTATACACTCTGGGCTTCTCAAGACATCTAGAGTTTCCAAATGGCGTAGTTGTGAACGACAAAGAAGAAATCTTCATCAGTGACAACCGCGCCCATTGCGTCAAAGTGTTCAATTACCAGGGTGTGTTTCTGCGTCAAATTGGAGGAGAAGGCATCACAAATTATCCTATTGGTGTGGGAATAAACGCCACCGGCGAGATCCTGATTGCAGATAACCACAACAACTTTAATTTGACCTCGTTCACACAGGAGGGCCATCTTATTAATGCCCTTGAGAGTAAGGTGAAGCATGCTCAATGTTTGGATGTCTCCGTCGCGGATGAAGGCTCCGTTATACTTGCCAGCAAAGATTATAGATTATATATTTACCGATATGCGTCATTGCTTTCCCCTAGTTCTCTACAGCTGGGCGTTAGCGACATGAAGATATATCAGTAAATTAGGCCATACCGAGGTAGCAATGTAAAATGTAAAAACCCAAATGTTGTCTTAACGTTTGACCACCGTTCTGAGACGCTAGCCCAACAAAAAACAACACTGCGCGAACATCTCTTGTTGTTCTTTGTGTTTATGAGACGTGTTTTTATTTCTGTTCTCACAATCTGTGAGACATATATTGGTATTATATTTCATATTGTCCCATACAGTAGGGGCCATACTGTACTGAAATGAACACTTTTTGCATAATTATATCTTATTGTTGTTACATTTTTGTCCAACGAGAATGATGTGGTTGACATAGCATTATAAGATGTATTATATCAATGAATGATCAACTGATTATGGTTTTAATTTAATTTTCATTATTTATCATGTAATTTGTATATTTTACACTAAGCAAATGAGCTGTGAGACAACATTTCTTGATTCTCCCCATAATTGGGGTGCACAAGTGTTCGTGCTCGAAAAGTTGTAATGCAATTGCCATATTGTATTTGTTATGTACTTTATGTGAATATCGGTACTATGATCTACTGTCATGCAAAGCCAAAAAGAAGAATTTGCTTGCAGTATTTGCTTACTTTACAAGCAAGCAGATATTGTCTTTTGGATTAGCAGAGCAGTATACACACCCATACATTGAATAATGACGAATATAATGAATGTTTCGGTTAAATGTATTAAAGTTTTCGGTTGAATATATAAATGTTTTGGTTAAATGTACTGTTAAAATGTTCTGGTTAAATGTTTTGGATTTGTTCTAGGAAACAAAAAAGGTTTTGCACTCGGGCATAGCAAGATAAACCTTTGGTTTCAGGGGAATCAGATAATATACTATTGCTTAATGCAGTACAACATATGTTCAATTTTCAAGTTATCCTTGTTGTAATTATGATAAGCAACTCAGTGGAAATATATGTTATTATTAAATAATGTATTAATGTTATTTTTCAAGCTTTTACTATGTGCAACAATAAATGTGTTGAAATGTGCATTGGATGTGTTTTTATACATTTTTAATCATATTTAATAATTTTATAGGTAGATTACGATAGCAAGTTATTGAGAGAAATGCTTAAAATCTACATATTATGTAGATAAACTTTATACAAAAAACAAGCCGCATTGCTTAATGGAGAAACTGACAATAGTATTGAATGAATGAATAAATAAATGAATGAATGAATGAATGAATGAATGAATGAATGAATGAATGAATGAATGAATGAATGAATGAATGAATGAATGAATGAATAAGTCGGTCGGTCGGTCGGTCGGTCGGTCGGTCGGTCGGTCGGTCGGTCGGTCGGTCGGTCGGTCGGTCGGTCGGTCGGTCGGTCGGTCGGTCGGTCGGTCGGTCGGTCGGTCGGTCGGTCGGTCGGTCGGTCGGTCGGTCGGTCAATCTACCCAATTAGAAAGCTTGATCGTTGCTATGGGCCCTGCGCCATAGAAGATCAGCTTACACTGTCTGAGCGCCATTGTTTTGTTTAACAAAACACTGGAATACATTTAAAATGGCAGTGGGATTTGCTTGATATTGATAGTTCCCCATTACTCATCATCAGCATTTTGGCTCAATTCATTCATTCATTCATTCATTCATTCATTCATTCATTCATTCATTCATTCATTCATTCATTCATTCATTCATTCATTCATTCATTCATTCATTCATTCGTTTATTCATTCATTCATTCATTCATTCATTCATTCATTCATTCATTCATTCATTCATTCATTCATTCATTCATTCATTCATTCATTCATTCATTCATTCATTCATTCATTCATTCATTCATTCATTCATTCATTCATTCATTCATTCATTCATTTATTCATTCATTCATTCATTTATTCATTCATTCATTCATTCATTCATCCATCCATTCATTCATTCATTCATTCATTCATTCATTCATTCATTCAATCATTCATTTATTTTTTTATTTTTTTTATTTTTTTATTTATCCATTGTTTATTAAACATTGAAAGTTTTTCTGTATCCTGAAAAGGGGATCCGGATGGATTGGAAACAAAACTACTCTAATAAATGGATTGGCGATATTAAATAACAAAAGTAATAGAACAGTCAGTCAGTTAGTCAGTCAGTTTTTTCTTAATACAATTAATAAAAATACAATTTTAACTAATTGTCTGCCGGTATATATACACATCACATACCAATCTTAGCTATATTGAAAAAAGTGTACCGTTTTTTAAGATATACATGTATATATTAAAAATATGGCAGCGTTTTTGTGTGAATTGTGAATAAATATTCCACATGAATTTCTACTATTTGGATCACTATTGCGATCAAAATGGCAAAAATACATATTTCGCACACTTTTATATATCGCTTATGCATAGAATACGTAAGTAATTGTAATTGCAAACAATATGAAATGAGCGAAAACAAACATTTCAAGGCAGGACACAGAAGCAGAATAAATAAATCTGAATAGATTTTCTTTTAAAACATCTATATTTCATTATAAGTTATTTTAATTACTTGATTTTCATTAATGAAAAATGTATGCAAAAATCTGACAAGTGAATTCAAGGACTTTTCAAGAATTTTTCAAGGACTGAAGGTCTGTTTTCCAGGACATTAATGCCACCATTTTCAGTCAAATATACAAGCTAGTAAAGAGGGATCGACCATTTAATTACTGGGGGGGGGGGGGGGCGGCAGTTTTTGAATTGAACAAATTATTTATTTCTCTTCCTATCTGGAGAACTTTTTTTCACACACTGCCTAAAGCAAAAATAAATCCTGTCCACCAACTAGTATTGATGGTTGAGGAGCCCAGCGAAGCGAGTCTCCACAAATTGAAGGGTCGCTTAATTATGCCGAGCGAAGCAAGGCTCAAACTTTTCTCAAAGTCCAATAAATATTTATTTACAACATGTCCAGACACCTGTATCACAAAAATTTGGTCTGAAAAAAAAAATTCAAAAAAACTCCTGCTCCATCCCCCTTGGTAATTGAATGGTGGTCCCCTAAAACAGAAATATGTCCTGAACTGGTGATTTCCTGTTGATTACATCTTATAATTTTGTTTATTCATATGACCCCTTTCAGAATTCCAGTTTTTGCAACATCTGTATAATGCATAAAACATGAAGAAAAACAGCAAACTGGTCACTGGAAGGCTGCCATAGAAAACCATTTTCCATGGACCAAAATAATTCAAGGATTTTTCCAAGAATTCCAGTTTTTCAAGGATCTGTATAATGCATAAAACATGAAAAACCCCAGCAAACTGGTCACTGGGAGGCTGCCATAGAAAAAAAATTTCCATGGACCAAAAGAATTCCAGGACTTTTCCACAACATTTTAATTAGAATTCCACTGTTCCATGACAATCTGAAAGGGTATTAATAATTATAATAAAAATAACAATAATTAACTTTATTTATAAAGGATAGACCGTTTAGTACATCGTACTAATTTGCAACGGGCCCTCTTTATACACATGCAAAAGTACAATGATTTAAATATGTACAAGATTAATGGTAAAAAATAATTTATTTTGTATTGCTGACGACATTAAATAATTAAATTTGTCTGATAATGCTCGGAAATTTAAATAGAAAAGTAGTTCAGATTAGTTTTTATTCAAAACATATACATTCGAAATAAAAAGTAGAAAGTATAATACAAACTTGAAAGGGCAGCCGTTCTAGCTCCATTACTTTGAAAATTAATTTTATGTAAAATGTTGCCTTAAATTATCGATTTATGCGGTTTTGATGTTATTATCTGTAGTGTTTTATATATATTTATACAGGGTGGACATTATTAACAGTCAGGCTATTTTTCATATGCGTCCTGTAGTGTTATGTTTATATGAAAACAAACAGTCAATTATATGATCAGTGTAACAGATGGGTGTAAACTATCAGAATGATTTCGCAATTTGTGCCACTATACTAATAGAGAACCGTGACATGTACATGCTCTCATGATAGCGCTTAAGGCCAATCTCACCGGGAGTGGAAAAATAATGTTTTCAAACAATATATCTTTTTTTTAATGTTTAGAATAATAAAAGTACCATGTAACTGCCGACAACAGTGAATAATTAAAAAAAATCTGATAAGGCTGGAAAATTTAACTAGAAAAAAGTAGAGATTATTTTTTATTCAAAACATATATATTCAAAGAAAAAGGCGAGACTATAATACAATCTTGAAGCTAAATCTTGAAGAGATGGGCAACAATAAAAATTAAAAAGAATTTTGAGGTTTTTGGAAATTTCTGCAACGACAGAACCTAAGTGGAAGTCCTATTTAGTGGTATGGAAATATCTGAGACGGTTCATTTATCGTTCTTGAAAAATATGTTTGGTGCTAAACAACAGATCACACCAGTTACTCTTTATCATGTTTATGGGGATACAGGAAAGTATCCTCTCTTTACAAAACAACAGATTATTGCATTGAAATAGTTGCTTTTTATCATTGATGATTTCAGAGCCATCTTTGTTTGGCTGTTTTATGCCAAACTCCGCGATCAGCGCTGTACTGAGGTGTGATCAAAACAATGTCACGTAGAGTGACTGCATCATAGCACGGTGGGGAGTTACGAGTGACTCCATCACATAAGAGAGGGACATGGCGCAATGGTTAGAGCGTGGCGCTCTGCCGATGTCGCTGCCTGCTTGGTGCAGAATTTTCAGAAAAACATCATGTTTCTCCCCTCTCAATCTTGGGACATTGTTAAAATGTTGTGTCCTTGGGCAAGGTACTTCACCCTCAAATGCTTCACTTGACTCAGGTGAAAATGAGTACCTGGTAGGACAGAGATGGCAATGTGTACGATAAGTTCAATGCGCCGAAATGGCTGCAGGACTGTATGCTCTCCGTTGAGTTGAAATGACACACGAATGAACAGGTCCAGTGACCAGGGGGTAAGATGTAAAGCCGGATGATAGGTCTTCGGACTTGATATCAGACTATAAACCTGCACCTTTACCTTTTACCTTTATAATGGTGGGGAGCAACGAGTGACTCCATTACAGCATGGTGGGGAACTACTAGCGACTCCATCACAGCATGGTTGTGAGTTACGAGTGACTCAATCACAGCATGTCGGGGGTGTCACGAGTGACTCCATCACAACATGTCAGGGGTGTCACGCGTGACTTCATCACAGCATTTCGGGGGTGTCACGAGTGACTCACGAGTGACAGTATGGAGGGGAGTTGGTTTGTGTGGGATTGGTATCCCAGCTTGGTATCCCAGCTAACACGAGGCATTGATTCAATGACGGTCTGACTTGGGCCCAACGTTTGACCAAGTCGGTTCAACATCTTGTGTTTTCTATTAGGGGGCTTGATCTTGGCCGAATGTAACATCATGCATTTATAAAGCCTTTAAAAAAATATGAATGATTATTTTGTAAATTTTAGAATATTTATGTCGAAATAAACAGAACAGTTATGCAGTAATAGGCCTAATAGACCATAGTGCTAACCTGTTAAATATAAAAAAAATCGGGTAATTGTAAAAATTATACAAATTTAAAAAAAAACATAAAACAATATCAGCACAAAAAAATAATCGTTACAAAAAACAAACTCGAAAGCTATTGCTGATATTCTAAATGATAGAATTTCGCAGAATAATGATTTGTTCGCGGAATCATTTTTTTTATTTAGAAAAATATTTCCTATGCGTTAATTTGGTTACAGATGCACCTCCATCTCACTTCAATGTTAACAACACAATACCACAAATATATAACTACTACATATATTTAATCATTTACAAGAACTAACAGTTTTGTCTGGATTAGATGTTAATAAACGTATGATTCAGATAACCTCTGATCTCGTAGTCGCAAATACCTTGTTTTTTTTAATTGTTACCTTGGATTATCTCAAGTTCAAGTTCAAATATTTTTTCTTTAAGCCTCACATGGAGAAATACAAGAAAATAACAGTGAATGTATTAAACAGAACATACAAATTATCTTAATGAAATTCGCCAAATTACGTAATTTTGTTTTATCATTCATTATGCTTTTGAATTTGGGTGCCGAAAGGGATATATGACAATACTTCGGTAGGTATGTGCGTCTCTGATCAGTAAAAAATGAACAGTTATATATATAATTAAATTCATCACCAATGATGAATGATAATTATCACTCTTAACATTGTAATTGTTGAATTAATTGTATTTTGTATAGTTTTGTACGGGCCGATGGCCTATCAAATAAGCTTTTTGTATTCGTATTCGTGTTAAAAAACGAATAAATGATTCTGAGTTCAGATTTGTTGTGTTTCTTTTAACTCCCCTCTTACCTTGTTGACATATATTATTTCGCTTCAAATCCCGCCCACTACAAATACAATATATATCTTTATTTATTTCAGTGACATACATAGTACAATGTCCAGCCAAAAATGGCTTACAAGTCACTCTAAATACAAAAATACATCTGCGGGTGTTGGTGACAGTGTGGCCCGACAAGCACGAGATGTCCGGTCGACGCCGACTCATCGCTGGCCCAACGTCTACGACGTAGACCCACCACCGAACCAGCCCCGACCAAACACCCCTGCCTGACGGGAAAAGCGGCTCAGTTTTACATAATCATCCACACTGAAGTGGAACCATCTGATGACCACCAGCAATATATGATTAGTGATATTGAGCAGGCAAACATCCTAAAAGTGTTGTCACTTCCAGTCAGCTATGCACGTGCCAACTGCAAATTGCACTCAGTGTCTGTGGTGTTTAGACCGAGTGATTCCAACAAACATGGGCCTTTTTCCGGATGTTGTTTAAATGTTGGACCACCGTCGTAGATGCTGGGCCAACATTAAGACAACAATGGTCTAACGCCTCTGGGATTTCACTGCTTATGTAATTATGTGAAGACAAGGGTAGTGAGTGTGAATCCACCAACGTCTAGCGCAAGAGGTGTCAATACCAATCAACACTCATAGCGTCATTGCGTCAGCTGACAACCGTGACAACACCTCAGTCACTGTCAGTTGATGCATTTCTGGATAAAAAGCACTAACCTGATGTGGTTCATCATCATTCACAGCGGAGACCTCACAGTGCACAACCACATATCTACACAAGACAAAAAGTCATTGTTATTGTATTAATTTAATCTATTTTGATAAAAAAATACCATCATGTCATTGTGGCTAAATCATAAACTTGGTAAGTCAATATTTCTTATTTTTGGTGCAAGTTTCAACAGCTACTAATTCACATGGAAAAATTGTTTCTCATGTCCTTACTTTTAATTGATTATATAGGAATAAAGAAGATTGTTAAAGTTTGATACTTCGTCGCATTTAGTAGAATTAACCCTTTTAGCACCCATTTAGTACTTCACAATATTCTTTACCTCGAATGTGAATTAATGCGCTATCTCTACCTCAGCGTGACGAAAGGTCGCCTGACGTAACAAAGTACCCGAGTGGGCTATAGTGTTATGATCTTACATCTTATTGTGATGTGGTTTATAATTTTCTTGTTTATATAATTTAAAATATGTCACGAGGTGCGTGGATGCAACTAGGGAGCTCAAAGGGTTAATTTACATCTTGAGAGAAAATATAATATGGTTTTATCCCCAAAGTGTTCATCACGTCCACAGCAGTTGTCAGCCTGTTTAATGTTTTTCAAAGGAGAATTTAACATAAAATTTCCCAGATTGACGTTTCGATTCAACTTAAAGTTGTGGTTTGCAATAGCGAGAGACAACTTCAAGTGTGATTTGCAATAGCGAGACACAACTTCAAGTGATTAAAATTGTAATTGTAATATTATCTACAGCTTCACTTTTGTGTCTTCCAGGTACAATTCCGATGCCAGCTGAAAGAGTTTTCAAGTCGGAAGACTCAATGTCGGACATGTCGTCACATACCCCATCGATTGACACTGCCAGCAGCTCTGGTTCAATCTCGTCTGATGGAGAGGTAGATCAGCCACAGATACAAGACCTCAACACCAAGTGCAGCCAATGTCACGACACCTTCACCAGTCCTAAAGTGCTTACCTGCTTTCATACATTTTGTCAGCCTTGCTTGGAGAATAATTTACCTGACAAAGTACAATGTCCAACCTGCCAGACGGACACTTTTCTCAGCTCGGCAGGCGTCGCGGGACTGCTGACAGATTTTGCTATTCGTAACATTCTGGAAGCCAAGGCTTTAGAAGGCTCCAATCCACAATGTACTGGATGCAGCAGCAAGGACACTGATGCTGTAGCACGATGTTTGGATTGTGCCAATTTTTTGTGCTCCAACTGTGTCATGGCACATCAGTTCATGCACTGCTTTGAGGGCCACCGAGTTATGTCATTAAGCGAGCTACAGAACAGCAAAGAATTAGAAACAATTCAACAAAAATCAGAGAAGCCGCTCAACTGTACTAAGCACAGCGGGGAGGTCCTGTGCTTTTTCTGTCGTACATGTAACCAGCCGATCTGCCAAGAATGCACTCTTCTTGAACATTCCACAGGTCATGACTACGATTACTTGAGTAAGGTATGCACTCAAGAAGTGGACCACATGCAACGATTGTCTGAACAAGCCAAGGTAGAGGCAAAAAAACTGACAGATTTAGCAAAAAATATTGAATATTCTACGAACAAACTAAAGATACATTTTAGCCAAGCACAGAATGAAATCAATGACACCTACAATGTATATCTCTCTCTGCTAGAAAAAAGAAAGCTCGAGGCTTTAGGCGAACTTGATGCCGTTTACAACTCTAAGAAAACAACTCTTAATTCTGTCTGTAAACGCACGCAAGAGTGCACTGATCAGTTAGATAATAGTTGTGAATTTATGGAAAAAATCTTCAAGTATTGCAGTAATACAGAAACCCTTCTTTTCAAGAAAAATCTGGATTGCCTATTGAAGAACATCATTTCTTATACTCCTGAGATCCAGCTGGCTAATGATTGTGATATTCAGTTTGTCTCTAATCATCAGGCAATTCAAGTCGGCATTTGCAATACATTCGGCTATGTTCGTCAAAGTCCAACTACACAGCAGACTCACCCGCAACCTATTGCTCGACCAAAAAGTGGCTTCTACAGAAATTCTGTGTCTTCATCTGCAGTTGGTGGACCGACCAAAAACCTTGTCCAAAACACTCCTTCATTGGCAAAGGAGAGCAACGTATTTTCTGCCAACAGCCTACTTTCTTCAAAAAATCACTTCCCTTCTTCCTCAAGCCTTATCAGCTCAATTCCAAGCACTGAAACCATTCTAAGCAATGACACTAGCGTTTTCACCAATCCTTACGAGACATGGGCAAATTGTGGCACAGACTTATTTGAAAATGGAGGTGACATTTTTTCTACCAGCACAGACCATGTTATTGACTTTACTTCGAAATGGATCACTGATAACATGCAGCCACCAAAGTCACAAATCCAGCGACAAAAAATGGTCTACCATTGTAAATTTGGAGAGTTTGGTATAATGGAAGGTCAGTTCACCGAGCCAAGTGGAGTTGCAGTAAATGCTCAGAATGATATCATTGTAGCTGATACCAACAACCACCGTATTCAGATATTTGACAGAGAAGGAAGATTCAAGCTCCAGTTTGGCGAATTTGGAAAGCGGGATGGTCAGCTGTCGTACCCTAATCGTGTTGCTGTTTTCAAAGCCACTGGGGACATTGTGGTGACAGAGCGAAGTCCAACCCACCAGGTACAGATTTATAATCAATATGGACAGTTCATCCGCAAATTTGGAGCAAGCATTTTGCAACATCCCAGGGGTGTCACAGTCGATTCTAAAGGCCGCATTATCATCGTGGAGTGTAAAGTGATGCGAGTTGTTATCTTTGACCAGTTTGGCAACATACTATACACTCTGGGCTTCTCAAGACATCTAGAGTTCCCAAATGGCGTAGTTGTGAACGACAAAGAAGAAATCTTCATCAGTGACAATCGCGCCCATTGCGTCAAAGTGTTTAATTACCAGGGTGTGTTTCTGCGTCAAATTGGAGGAGAAGGCATCACAAATTATCCTATTGGTGTGGGAATCAACGCCGCCGGCGAGATCCTGATTGCAGATAACCACAACAACTTTAATATGACCTCGTTCACACAGGAGGGTCATCTTATTGATGCCCTTGAAAGTAAGGTGAAGCATGCTCAATGTTTGGATATCTCCCTCGCGGATGAAGGCTCCGTTATACTTGCCAGCAAAGACTACAGATTATATATTTACCGCTATGCGTCACTGCGTTCCCCTAGTTCTCTACAGCTGAGCGTTAGCGACATGAAGATATATCAGTAGATTATGCCATACCGGGCAAACAAATGTAAAATGTAAAAACCCAAATGTTGTCTTAACGTTGGACCACTGTTCCGAGACGCTAGCCCAACAAAAAAAAACACTGCGCGAACATCTCTTGTTGGTCTTTGTGTTTATGAGACGTGTTTTTATTTCTGTTCTCACAATCTGTAAGACATATATTGGTATTATATTTATATTGTCCCATACAGTAGAGGCCATACTGTACTGAAATTAACACTTTTTGTATAATTATATCTTATTGCTGTTAAAGTTTTGTCCAACGAGAATGATGTGGTTGACATAGCATTATAAGATGTCTATGATATATTATATCAATGAATGGTCAACTGATAATGGTTTTAATTTAATTTTCATTATTTATTATGTAATTTGTATATTTTACACTAAGCAAATGTGCTGTGAGACAACATTTCTTGATTCTCTCCAAAATTGAGGTGCTCGTGCTCGAAAAGTTGTAATACAATTGCCATATTGTATTTGTTATGTACTTTATATGAATATCGGTACTTGGATCTACTGTCATGCAAAGCCAAAAAGAAGAATTTGCTTGCAGTATTTGCTTACTTCACAAGCAAGCAGATACTGCCTTTTGGATTCGCAGAGCAGTATACACACCCATACTTTGAATAATGACGAATATAATTAATGTCTCGGTTAAATGTATTAAAGGTTTCTGTTGAATATATAGATGTTTTGGTTAAATGTACTGTTGCAATGTTCTGGTTAAATGTTTTGGATTTGTTCTAGGAAATAAAAAAGGTTTTGCACTCGGGCATAGCAAGATAAACCTTTGTTTTCAGGGGAATCAGATAATATACTATTGCTTAATGCAGTACAACATATGTTCAATTTTCAAGTTATTCTTGTTGAAATTATGATAAGCAACTCAGTGGAAATATATGTTATTATTAAATAATGTATTAATGTTATTTTTCAAGCTTTCACTATGTACAAAAATAAATGTGTTGAAATGTGCATTGGATGTGTTTTTATACATTTTTAATCATATTTAATTTTATAGGTAGATTACGATAGCAAGTTATTGAGAGAAATGCTTAAAATCTGAATATTATGTAGATAAACTTCATACAAAAAACACGCAGCATTTCTTAATGAAGATACTGACAAAAGTGTTGAATGAATGAATGAATGAATAAATAAATAAATGAATAAGTCGGTCGGTCGGTCGGTCGGTCGGTCGGTCGGTCGGTCGGTCGGTCGGTCGGTCGGTCGGTCGGTCGGTCGGTCGGTCGGTCGGTCGGTCGGTCGGTCGGTCGGTCGGTCGGTCGGTCGGTCGGTCGGTCGGTCGGTCGGTCGGTCGGTCGGTCGGTCGGTCGGTCGGTCGGTCGGTCGGTCGGTCGGTCGGTCGGTCGGTCGGTCGGTCGGTCGGTCGGTCGGTCGGTCGGTCGGTCGGTCGGTCGGTCGGTCGGTCGGTCAGTCGGTACCGTTTTTAAGATATAAATGTATATATTATAAAATTGGCAGTGTTTTGGTGTGAATTGTGAATATATATTCTACATATAAAATACATATTTCGCACACTTATATATCGCTAATGTATAGAATACGTAAGTATTTGTAATTGCAAACAATATGAAATGAGCGAAAACAAAAACATTTCAAGGCAGGACACAGAAGCAGAATAAATAAATCCGAATAGCTTTTCTTTTAAAACATCTATATTTCATTATAAGTTATTTTAATTACTTAATTTTCATTTTCAATGAAAAATGTATGCAAAAATCTGACAAGTGAATTCAAGGACTTTTCAAGAACTTTTCAAGGACTAAAGGTCTGTTTTCCAGGACATTAATGCCACCATTTTCAGTCAAATATACTAGCTAGTAAAGAGGGAGCCACCATGTAATTACTGGGGGGGGCAGCAGTTTTTGAATTGAACAAATTATTTATTTCTCTTCCTATCTGGAGAACTTTATTTTGTTTACACACTGCCTAAAGCAAAAATAAATCATGTCCACCAACTAGTATTGATGGCTGAGGAGCCCAGCGAAGCGAGTCTCCACAAACTGAAGGGTCGCTTAACTATGCCGAGCGAAGCAAGGCTCAAACTTTTTTCAAAGTCCAATAAATATTTATTTACAACATGTCCAGACACCTGTATCAGAAAAATTTGGTCTGAAAAAAATTATTTAAAAAAACTCCTGCTCCGCCCCCCCTTGATAATTGAATGATGGTCCCCTAAAACAAAAATATGTACTGAACTGGTGATTTCCTGTTAATTACATGTTATAATTTTGTTTATTCATATGATCCCTTTCAGAATTCCAGTTCTTCAGGGATCTGTATACTGTGGATCTGGTAATTTTCGCGTATTTAGATTGTGATTTTGGGACTTTACACGAAGTCCAGAATTCGCGAATTATCAATTTAGATGATAGGTAGCGCTATTATAATAGTAATTTCGCGTGATTATTAAATTCGCGAATTTTTCCTCCTCGCGAAATTCGCGAAAATTAAAACCTCGCGAATATTACCAGACCTACAGTAATGCATAAAACATGAAGAAAAAACAGCAAACTGGTCACTGGAAGGCTGCCATAGAAACCATTTTCCATGGACCAAAATAATTCCAGGACTTTTCCAAGACATTTTAATCAGAATTCCACTGTTCCAGGACAATCTGAAAGGGTATTAATAAAAATAATAATAAAAATAACAATAATAAACTTTATTTATAGAGGGTAGACCATTTAGTACATCGTACTAATTTGCAATGGGCCCTCTTTATGCACATGCAATAAAAGGTGCAGTTAAAGGTGCAGTTTTTTATAGTCTGATATCAAGTCTGTAGACCTATCATCGGACTTTACATTTTACCCCCTGGTCACTGGACCTGTTCATTCATATGCCATTTCAACTCCCCGGGGAGCATACAGTCCTTCAGCCATTTCGGCGCATTGAACTTATCGTACACATTGCCATCTCCGTCCTACCAGGTACTCATTTTCACCTGAGTCAAGTGAAGCATTTGAGGGTGAAGTGTCTTGCCCAAGGACACACCATCTTAACAATGTCCCAAGATTGAGAGGAGAGAAACATGATAATTCTCTGAAAATCCTGCACCAAGCGGGATTCGAAACCGCACGGCAGGCAGCGACATCGGCAGAGCGCCACGCTCTAACCATTGCGCCATGTCCCTCAATAGTACAATGATTTAAATATGTACAAGATTAATGGTGAAAAAAAATATTTTGTATTGCTGACGACATTAATTAATTAGATTTGTCTGATAAGGCTCGGAAATTTAACTAGAAAAATAGTTCAGATTAGTTTTTATTAAAAAAATTATTAAACCAAATAAAAAGTAGAAACTATAATACAAACTTGAAAGGGCAGCCGTTCTAGCTGCATTACTATGAAAACTAATTTTATGTAAAATGTTGCCTTAAATTATCGATTTATGCGGTTTTGATTTTATTATCTATAGTGTTTTATTTATTTTTGTATTTATTGAGATATATTTATACAGGGTGGACATTATTAACAGTCAGGCTATTTTTGATATGCGTCCTGTAGTGTTATGGTTATATGAAAACAAACAGTCAATTATATGATAAGTGTAACAGATGTGTGCAAACTATCAGAATGATTTCGCAATTTGTGCCACTATACTAATAGAGAACCATGAGATGTACATGTTCTCATGATAGCGCTTAAGGCCAATTTCACCGGGAGTGTAAAAATAATGTTTTCAAAAATATTTTTTTTTTAAATGTTTAGAATAATAAAAGTACCATGTAACAGCCGACAACAGTAAATAATTTAAAAAAAATCTGATAAGGCTGGAAAATTTAACTAGAAAAAAGTAGAGAATACTTTTTATTCAAAACATATATTCAAACAAAAAGGCGAAACTATATTACAATCTTGAAGCTAAATCTTGAAGAGATGGGCAACAATAATTCAAAAGAATATTTTGGAAATGTCTGCAACGACAGAACCTAAGTGGAAGTCCTATTTAGTGGTATGGAAATATCTGACTCTGAGACGGTTCATTTATTGTTCTTGAAAAATATTTTTGGTGCTAAGCAACAGATCACACCAGTTACTCTTTATCATGTTTATGGGGATACAGGAAAGTATCCTCTCTTTACAAAACAACAATATATTGCATTTAAATAATGGATTTTTGTAATTGATGATATCATAGCCAACTTTGTTTGGCTGTTTTATGCCAACTCCGCGATCAGCGCTGAACAATGGTGTGATCAAAACATTGTCACGTAGAGTGACTCCATGGTGGGGGAGCTACGAGTGACTCCATCACACCACGGTGGGGGAGTTACGAGTGACGCCACCACAGCATGGTGGGGAACTACGAGTGACTCCATCACAGCATGGTGGGGAGCTACGAGTTACTCCATCACACCTATGTGTTAATTTGGTTACAGATGCATCTCCATCTCACTTCAATGTTAACAACACAATACCACAAACATATATTTACTACCTGAGTTTAATCATTTACAAGAACTAACAGTTTTGTCTGGATTAGATGTTAATAAACATATGATGCAGATAACCTCTGATCTCGTACTCGCAAATACTTTTTTTTTTAATTGTTACCTTGGATTATCGATTAGATAAAAATATGATCTTGACAGATTTCTGAGTGGGTGCTCATTATAACTGTAGTTGGACAGATGTGTGTTTATTATCAGAAAGGTTGCTTATTTTGTGCCACTAAATAGAGAACCATACCATGTTGCTTGCATGATAGAGATTAAAATTAATCTTAATGTGAGTCTTCATGCTGACATCATGATCATAATTATATACATGTACTCTGAATACTATGTGGTAAAAAGGTTGATAGATGATTCCGAGCCCAGGTCTTTTGAGTTTGTTTTTACCCTTGTCTTACACCTAATCCTTCGCATCCCGCCCACTACAATTACAATATCTGATTAGTGATATTGAGAAGACAATCATCCTAACAGATTTGTCAGTTCCAGTCAGATAAACATGTGCCAACGACAAATTGCACTCAGTGTCTGTGATGTTTTTTTAGCCTGGGTGATCGCAGCAAACATGGCAAATTTACTGGATATTGTTTTAATGTTGGGCCACCGTCGCAACATTGGTCTGACACTAGAGGTGTCAAGTGTCAATAACAATCACCACTCAGTCTATTAATATAATATAATTGTATCAATGTATTATATCTTCATAGAAAACGAGATAATTGTAAATAGTTACACAAATCTTAAAGAACTAAACATCAAATAATATCAATACAAAAAATAATCGCGACAAAAAAACAAACTCAAAAGCTATTCCTGATATTTTAGATGATGGAATTTTGCAAACTAGTAATTTGTTAGCAAAAAAATATTTATTTGATTAAAATGTATATTTTCTATCGGTTAATTTTGTTAAAGATACATCTCCAACACACTACATGGTTGACAACAGAAGACCCTTAAACATACTTTATTACTATTATTAAGATTATTCATTTAAAAGTACGAGCGGTTTTGTCTGTATTAGATGATCTTGATAACCTCTGATGTAAATTAGTCACACATAATGTGCATCCGCTCAAGCTCAATTGCTTTTAAAAAAATTATGTCAAATGTTGCCTTAAATTATGAATTAATTGAAAGTACAGTTTTGATGGATTTCTATCTGAGTGGGTGCCCGTGAAACGGATGTGTTTAAATTATCAGAATGATTGCTCATTTTGTGCCACTATACTAATAGAGAACGATGATATGTGGCTCACATGATAGCAATTAAAACTGATCTTAATGGGAGTTTATATGCCGACCTAAATCTTCCTCATAATTGAAATACTATGACATGTGTCCTGTTTACCAAGATCAACGTTAGAAATACCTTGCTCCGTTTGATAGCCCACCAAATGTAAATACATTCCAATTGTTGCTACGTAGTGTGGATGAAAATTTAATTAATAGTTTGTGTACATATTTAAATCAGGCATTCAAACGCAGAAAACAATACTGCGATGAATGATAATTTATTATCACTCTTAACATTGTAATGGTTGAATTAATTGTATTTTGTATAGTTTTGTACGGGCCGATGGGCTATCAAATAAACTTTTTGTATTCGTATTTGTGTTAAAGAAACGAATAAATGATTCTGAGTTCAGATTAGTTGTGTTTCTTTTAACTCCCCTCCTACCTTGTTGACATAGATTATTTAGCTTCAAATCCCGCCCATTACAAATACAATATTTGATTAGTGATATTGAGCAGGCAAACATCCTAAAAGTGTTGTCACTTCCAGTCAGCTATGCACGTGCCAACTACAAATTGCTCTCAGTGTCTGTGGTGTTTAGACTGAGTGATTCCAACAAACATGGGCCTTTTTCCAGATGTTGTTTAAATGTTGGACCACCGTCGTAGATGCTGGGCTAACATTAAGACAACAATGGTCCAGCACCTCTGGGATTCTCACTGCTTATGTACTTATGTGAAGATAAGGGTAGTGAGTGTGAATCCACCAACGTTTGGCGCTAGAGGTGTCAATACCAATCAACACTCATAGCGTCATTGCGTCAGCTGACAACCGTGACAACACCTCAGTCAGTGTCAGTGGATCCATTTACGGGTAAATAGGACCCACCTAATGTGGTTCAACCATCATTCACAGTGGAGACTTCACAGTGCAACACCACATAACTACACGAGACAAAAAGTCATTGTTATTGTATTCATTTGATCCATTTTGATGACAAAGTACCATCATGTCATTGTGGCTAAATCATAAACATAAAGTCAATATTTCTTATTTTTGGTGCAAATTTCAACAGCTACTAATTCACATGAGAAAAATGGTTTCTCATGTCTTTACTTTTAATTGATTATATGGGAATAAAGAAGATTGTTAAAGCTGGATACTTCGTCGCGTTTAGTAGAATTAACCCTTTTAGCACCCATTTAGTACTTCTCAATATTTTTACCTTGAGATCTGAATTGACGTGCTTTCTCCACCTCAGCGTGACGAAAGATCGCCTCACGTAATAAAGAACCAGAGTAGGATAATAATTTTATAATCTTACATCTTATTGTGATGTGGCTTATCATTTCTTTGTTTAATGAATTTAAAATATGTCACGTGGTGCGTTGATGCAACTAGGAAGCTTAACCCTTTAAGCCCTCAAGATGCATTAATGCAATATTTCACATCTCTGAAAACAGCTTAATTTTCCTACAACCAAGGGTTTTAGAATGAATATTTCCATGAAACTGGTTTACCAATACATGGCATTGCTCTTTACTTTTTCACCCACATCAAATCATCTTCATCTACTACAAGTCGAGAATTGCGACAGCAATTCGCGACTTGTAGTGGATGAAGATGGCAATGGTAAATTCAGGCCTGAAAGGGTTAAAGGATTAATTTACATCTTGAGAGAAATGATAATATGGTTTTATCCCCAAAGTGTTCATCACGTCCATAGCAGTTGTCAGCCTGTTTAATGTTTTTTCAAAGGAGAATTTAACAAAAAAAAATCCAGATTGACGTTTTGATTCTTGAAGTTATGGTTTGCAATAGCGAGAGACAACTTCAAGTGTGGTTTGCAATAGCGAGACACAACTTCAAGTGATTAAAATTGTATTTGTAATATTATCTACAGCTTCACTTTTGTGTCTTCCAGGTACAATTCCGATGTCAGCTGAAAGAGTTTTTAAGTCGGAAGACTCAATGTCAGACATGTCGTCACCTACCCCATCGATTGACACTGCCAGCAGCTCTGGTTCAATCTCTTCTGATGGAGAGGTAGATCAGCCACAGATGCAAGACCTCAACACCAAGTGCAGCCAATGTCACGACACCTTCACCAGTCCTAAAGTGCTTACCTGCTTTCATACATTTTGTCAGCCTTGTTCGGAGAATAATTTACTATCACCTGACAAGGTACAATGTCCAACCTGCCAGACGGATACATTTCTAAGCTCGACAGGCGTCGAGGGATTGCTGACAGATTTTGCTATTCGTAATATTCTGGAAGCCAAGGCTTTAGAAAGCTCCAATCCACAATGTACCGGATGCACCAGCAAGGACACCGATGCTGTAGCACGATGTTTTGATTGTGCCAATTTTGTGTGCTCCAACTGTGTCATGGCACATCAGTTCATGCACTGCTTTGAAGGCCACCGAGTTATGTCATTAAGCGAACTGCATAACATCAAAGAATCAGAAACACTTCAGCAAAAATCAGAGAAGCCACTGAACTGTATTAAGCATAATGGGCAGATTCTGTGCTTTTTCTGTCGTACATGTGACCAGCCGATCTGCCAAGAATGCACTCTTCTTGAACATTCCACAGGTCATGACTACGATTACTTGAGTAAGGTATGCACTCAAGAAGTGGAACACATGCAACGATTGTCTGAGCAAACCAAGGTAAAGACAAAAGATCTGGGAGATTTAGCAACATATACGGAACACTCTGCTATCAAACTAAAGATTCATTTTCAAAATGCAAGGAATGAAATTAATGACACATACAAGGTATATCTCTCTCTGCTGGAAAAAAGGAAGCTCGAAGCTCTAGGAGAGCTTGATGCTACTTACAAATCCAAGAAAACAACTCTCAGTTCTGTCTGTACACGCTTGCAAGAGTGCACTGATAAGTTAGATAATGTATGTGAATTTATGGATAAAGTATTCAAGTATTGCAGCAATACAGAAGCCCTACTTTTCAAGAACAATTTAGAATACACATTTATGACCATCATTTCTAATACTCCTGAGATCCAGCTGGCTAATGATTGTGATATTCAGTTTGTTTCTAATCATCAGGCAATTCAAACCGCCATTTGCAATACATTCGGCTATGTTCGTCAAAGTCCAAATGCAAAGCAGACTCACCGACAACCTATTGCTCGACCAAAAAATGGCTTCTCCAGAAACTCATCTGCGGTTGGTGGACCGACCAAAACTCTTTTCCAAAACACTTCTTCTTTGATGAAAGAAAACAACGTATTTCCCGCCAACAGACTACTTTGTTCAAAAACTCAGTTTCCTTCTTCCTCAAGCCTCATCAGCTCAATCTCCAGCACTGACACCATTCAGAGCAATGACACTGGCGTCTTCACCAATCCTTACGAGACATGGTCAAGTGGTGGCGCTGACTTATTTCAAAATAGAGTTAACATTGACTTTACTTCGAATTGGATCGCTGATAACATTCAGCCACCGAAGTCACAAATCCAGCGCCAAAAAATGATCTACCATTGCAAATTTGGAGAGTTTGGTATAATGGAAGGTCAGTTCACCGAGCCAAGTGGAGTTGCAGTAAATGCTCAAAATGATATCATTGTAGCTGATACCAACAACCACCGTATTCAGATATTTGACAGAGAAGGTAGATTCAAGCTCCAGTTTGGCGAATTTGGAAAGCGAGATGGTCAGCTCTCGTACCCTAATCGTGTGGCTGTTTTCAAAGCCACTGGGGACATTGTGGTGACAGAGCGAAGCCCAACCCACCAGGTACAGATCTATAATCAGTATGGACAGTTCATCCGCAAATTTGGAGCAAGCATTTTGCAACATCCCAGGGGTGTCACAGTCGATTCTAAAGGCCGCATTATCATTGTGGAGTGTAAAGTGATGCGAGTTGTTATATTTGATCAGTTTGGCAACATACTATATACTCTGGGATTCTCAAGACATCTAGAGTTCCCAAATGGCGTAGTTGTGAACGACAAAGAAGAAATCTTCATCAGTGACAACCGCGCCCATTGCGTCAAAGTGTTCAATTACCAGGGTGTGTTTCTGCGTCAAATTGGAGGAGAAGGCATCACAAATTATCCTATTGGTGTGGGAATCAACGCCGCCGGCGAGATCTTGATTGCAGATAACCACAACAACTTTAATTTGACCTCGTTCACACAGGAGGGTCATCTTATTAATGCCCTTGAGAGTAAGGTGAAGCATGCTCAATGTTTGGATGTCTCCCTCGCGGATGAAGGCTCCGTTATACTTGCCAGCAAAGACTACAGATTATATATTTACCGCTATGCGTCACTGCTTCCCCCTAGTTCTCTACAGCTGAGCGTTAGCGACATGAAGATATATCAGTAGATTCTGCCATAGCGAGCTAACAAGAGATGTCAAAACTGAAAGTAAAACCCAACTCGTCTTTGTTCTCAAAAGACAAGGTGTCCGTTCTCGCACTCTGTGAAACGAAAATCGGTATCATATAATTATATAGCACACTTGTTTTCTGTTTTTATAAGAATCGACTGTTATGTCGTGGAAAGCAAAAAGGTTGTATCTGCTTACTTTATAAGTCCCAAAAGCTACTGTATTTTGGCTTTGCAGAGCTGAATAGTGTATTCAGTTGATCGCGTGAAAAAACATAAACGTTGTTCATAGGCATATGTCGCGCGTTATGAAAAATATAGAGCTCGTCCAATAATTATTAGTGATTATGGTTATAGTTTCTTTTCACTATCTATCTATCTATCTATCATAATTATATTTATATTTTGCATGAAGCAAATGTGTTGTTATATGGAACATTTATTGATACTCTCATAACTTCGGGTGTGTAAGTGTTCGTACATGACAACTTGCAACAGAATTACCGATATTCTATTTGTTAGAAAGATTATCAATCTTGAAGAACGATGATGTAGTTTATGTTGAATGTTCAATACTTAGATATATACGTCAATACTTTGAATCATGATTAATATATTGAATGTTCTACTTACATTATATTAAAACTTGCGGTTAAATATGTTAAATGTTATGGTTACATGTTCTGGTTAAATGTTCTGGTTAAATGTTTACACTTTATCTTGTGAGCAACATGTTGTTCCTGCTGCACCCGCCGGACATAGCAGGATCAACCCTTTAGTTTCAATGGAAACAGATAACATATTGATATTTAAAGATAACATAATTATGTGTTCAATCTCACGTTTTTTTGTTATATAATAATTAACTGAGTGAATTTTTTTGTTTTTATTACTTATTGTATTAATGTTATTTTTTCATGCTTTCATTATGTGCACCGTATAAAAATAAATTTGTTTGAATGTGCAATGGATATGTTTTGATACATTTTTAATCTTATCAAATTTCAAATATGGATGATAAATATAACACATTATGAGAGAGATGCTTTAAATCTACACCTGAAGTTGAATGTACATTATATTTCACACAAAAAGAAACGCTGTTATGGAGTTACAGGCCAAAAAAATGAATAATGAAACGGAAATTTGTCACCTCTTCACTAGCTATTGTTGTGGATACATTAACTTCGGTTGATTTTTTATCTACCATTTGAATGTTGTGCTGTTAAACAGCATACTAATAGCAGATTCACATTGAAAATAATATACCGAGACATTTTAATCAATACGTTACGCTGCCGTGCAAAGAAAAAAATCAGTATAGTATCATGTATTTTTGGGGGATCAAAACACAAAATAAGCGAAGAAGCATTTGGCGCCAAAATAGGGGGAGGGTACACTGCAATTACCTTGATTGAACTAAAAACAATAAACAATAATTGATTAAAACCGTTCTATTTTATAGCAATTAATCAGGCTGATTACAGTTGTAACAAAAACAAGGATTGTTTCATACGGAGATCTTAAATGGAAAATGAAAATATTTCGAATCTGTGACCACGGATTCGAATCTTTGGCCATAGCTTCAAATCTGTGGGAACAGATTTGAAATTGTGGCCACAGATTCATAATAATGTGATCATATCTGCTCCCACAGATTCGAATCTGTGGCCACAGTTTGACATATGTGATTGCAATCTGTGGCCACAGATTCAAATCTGTTCTCACAGATTCGAATCGGCTCCCACAAATTCGAATCTGTGTTCCTATGTTATGTTTAAGATTATGTAAAGTATGACGTCATAATTTAAATATGTTGTGCACCATCTTGAATTAAGACTTAAGTATAGCAACAGTAACCAGAAAGTTTGTCATTGTCACATTCAGACATTGCCTCAGCTGCACGAAGTCCAAGTACGTCTTGTAGTAGTAGCTTTTTTGCAACGAAATTATCCGGATTAATCTAAAGTAAGTATAAATAACTAGGCATAGTGCTAACTAAAATTAGGGTAAAGATTTAAAATTTAAAGAGAGTCTATAAATTAAAGATTCTCTTTTCTAAAGTAATCAGGCAATTATATTTTTTTGCCACTTGATCAAAGGTTTACACAGGGTCCCTATCATAATTCATGTAATTAGGGAAAACCGGGGAGGGCTCGAACTTAAGGTCTCACCACCCTAAATAAGCCGAAATCAAGGCAGGTGTATACTACTAGTCTAATGACGGAATCATCACACAAATTATTTTCAATGCGGCTGTTTCAACTATAAGACTATAAGTACACGATCATTCATCCCGGATATCAGATATAACTGTTTCGTGGTAATCTGACAGGGATACAGTGGATCAAAAGGATGTGTGTCTAGTCTGTGAAAGAGGGTATGAATTTAGGCCTAACTTGAACTATTGTGACATTTTTGCACACTAGGGGGCCTAGCTTAAAATCTGTCTGGGTAGCAACACCTTATCAGAGCTGTTTTTTAAAATACACAGTCCAGGCTTCATTATGATATGCGGCACTAGCCTAGATAGGGGGGAGGGCAAAAAGAAGTAAAATCGGCCCGTGGAATTGAAGCATTTTACATGTATTTCAATGACAATGGGACTGGCATTTGGGTTGGTGAAACCATCAGTATGCAGAAGGCTTTTCTTGGTTTAATTGACATATTCCGACCATGAGTATGCAGAAGGCTTTTCTTGGTTTAATTGACATATTCCGACTGGTTAATAAAAAAAATGGAGCTTTAAACCTACATTTAATGGATGTTTATCATCGCTGCAATAAAATAAATTCCACAATTTTGATTAGAAAGTATATAGAAAGTATCTAATTCTAATATAAGTATACTAATTAAGATAATTCTTCAAATTGAGAAAATGTTAGGATAACTAAGCCTAAAAGAGATCTGTGAAGGTCGTGTTTTGAGGATAATTCATGGAAGAAATACTTGATTTGTAATTTGAGAGTCATATGGGAGCAAATAAAAAATCAAATATATAACGAATTTGCGAGCGCACAATAATAAAAGCAGTCCACCCCAATGTATATGTCCTCTTTCATCAACAATTTCTTAAATAAAAAGTAACCATGACAACTTTTTATGACGAAATAGTGGCGGGAATAGGCACTTTATTTAAATATTGTGGGCAGCGCGAATTTACGAAAAAACAGACTGATTTTCAGTACATCAATGATTATTCAAAGTGCTGCCAGGGCAACAGTTCTTACAAGATCTACTTAATTAAAAATATATTGCTCAGAACAACGTGAAGCTTCATCCCAGGCTGAAAAAAATAAACAACTACATATACATTTCTATATATAGTCTCACCACCCAGTAAATAATCCGAAAGCACGGCAGATGTATACTAATGATGGAATCATCACACAAAATATTTTCAATGCGGCTGTTTCAACCTCTGTTGAATTAAAAACAAGAACAAAGAAGCTATATTTCTGTGGATATTTATTAAGTACACGATGTCTCCTTCATCCCACACTGCCCAGTCAGGTCAGACCGTCAGACTACCAGTCTGACCTTGACAACAGGTGTGTGTAAGGCCTGTACGAAATGGAGGGGGTGCGAGCATCATGAATATTCATTATGACGTCACCGGCTGACTGACTGTGGTATGGAGGTCACACTCAGGTCAAATTGTCTGGCCAGCAGGAGTTGGGCAGGGAAGAGGGGGGTTCTAAACACATAGCACATATACGTGATATCAAGGAGTCTGCCGGTAGCAGACAACTGGATAGATGAAGATGCCTTCATCCCGGACCCGGATATCAGATATAATCTGACAGGGATACAGTGGTTTAAAAGGACGTGTGTCTGGTCTGTGAAAGACGATATAAATTTGATCTATGGTGACCTTTTTGCACATTAGGGGGCCCAGCTCAAAATCTGTCTGGGTAGCAACCCCTTATCGGAGCGGTTTTTGAAAATGCACAGTCCAGACTTCATTATGATATGCGGCACTAGATAGGTGCGGGGGGGGGGGGGGGAGAAGTAAAATCAGCCCGCGGAATTGAAGCATTGTACATGTTTTTCAATGGGACTGGCATTTGGGGTGGTGAGTCGGAGCTGGTGCTATTTCTGTTGCAAATTCTTTGAGCAGTCTGGCAGGCAGTCCCCCCCCCTCCAGCTTTAGATGGATTTATATGATTGAGCAGCTTTAATACACATGGCTCAGTTACTGTGAAAGGGGACGTCTGAAAAGTGTTCAATGTACCAGATTGTTTGTGGGGGTAATCTGAACAGTCGAACTAGCCCCATTTTCTTTGTTCGAACAAATCCCACATGGACGTATTTTGAAAAAATATATCTATTTAGAACTAACATCATAGAAGACAACCTAACATGTAGACTTTATAAATGATTACCTTCAGCTAGGGCGGCAATTGAAATATAGATGGGAACACACAGTGACTGGAGATTGAACCGGATATGAGACTCGTATTAGTTATATTAGTATTATATTTTGATAACATGAACCTTGTGTCTGAACCCCCAGCATGCCCGGTCACTATAAGCACCATCTCAATTGCAAGCGAGCGTGACTGCAGCAAAAGGAGTTGAAACTGTAAGGTTCAATGACAATGGCAAACATTGAGAAAAATAACATTTTCATGATCTTGTGCGACAGCAAAAAAAATTTTGACCCACCGAAATGGAAAACGTGTTTTTACTTTTTAGTTTTTGATAATTTGTTTTGAAAAAAAGTTCAAACATGGGTACTGACACAGTCATTCACTAGGAAGCAGCACATTATGGGCACTGCTCTGACTAATCACTGACAAACTTGCACCGCCCCCCCCCCCCTACCGTTCATTACACTTACAGTTATAGTATTGGAGAATTATGGTGCTGCTATCGCTATCTTATGCCTTATTAAAATGTTTATGGCGTCCCTATGACAATCTTATGACTATGATATAGTCTTTAGACTGTTATTAACAATCTAAAGAGTATATCAAGCCCCCACCCCCCCCCCAGGAACTTATAAAAATATATATGTACGGGCATATGATTATGAAAAATATATAACAGTCTAAAGACTATTTCGAGCGCCTCCAATTAGAAGTCTATTTAGTACATTGTCGCTTATCCTGCAATTATGCAATGTAGACGTAAGTGACTATTGTTTTATTTTGTGAATTTCAGATGCCTAGTCGAGTCAGATCCATAATAGAGCGATTATTTCCCAGACTGAGAAGTCCTGGTCCCGGTGCGGATGCAATCATGCAAGTTGCATCATTGACTAGCGATCACAAGTAAGAGTCAACCGTTTTATAGTTCGCGGCATTGAATATCTATCTATCTGGTTTACTGTATATAGCTGATTTGTAAGAGTATAGACAGTTGTATTTCTGATTTTTTTTTTTTATTATATTTCACCGCAATATCCCACCATACAGTATTAATTGAATACGCAATTGATAGCATTTCTAGGTGGTTGAAAGGTTATAATCTCTAAGTATTTTCATAAGATATACCATAAATTAAATTTGAATTATACGACAGCTTTTTATTTCATTTCTTTAGTCTAACTGTCAGTTTGTATTATGTAATTTTACAGGGGAAATATTGATTCTAAGGTTGATTCAGCGATTCTTCATGATAAAGGTAGGATATACATGTGCAATTGTAAAAGTTTTGTTTTTCAAAAAACTTTTTATGAAACAGTAAACACACATACGGAAGCAATAATTTTTTAAAGATGTTCCATGAATAATTTCATCGAAGGTTGTTGACCAAAACATACCGGATTAACATACTCATTGTGTTAGTATTATAGATATTTTGTATAATCGTAGCACACAGAAAAAAAAAACCTACTATGGTCATGATGGTTCATGTGAATGCAACATAGCGATAAAAGTAATGGTCACTGAATCTAAATTCACAAATTGGTCTTTATTTATGTTAAAACTGTTACTGTAATCGACAATTTTTTTCCACTGCTAGACAATTCCAGCGATGTGGATGTCTGCGATGAAAATGTGGTTGACTGCGATATCAAAGAAGATAAAGAAGAACAGCAGGTGACAAATCTGATTGAATTTTAATGATGATATTATGTCGTTTTTTTTTCTTGACATGGATGATAACAATCAAAGTGGAACAATGAAAATACTAACTCTTGCATTTCTGGAGTAGGTCTATTTACTGTTTTCTTCATACGAAAGAGTGGCTCTGGCTGTCACATGACGATATCAGTCACCGCCGTCATTCAGTTGTTATTCAAATTAGGGGGTCATATACCATACTTGGACCTTAAACGCATTGCTTAGTAGAACTATATGTGTCTATAGATACACTTGTAGATCTATTGTATATGGGGTTTTTTCAATAACAAAGATGAATCACGAATTTCAATGTTTCACAATATGGCTTCTTCTACTTGATTTTCAGGAACAAGATCCATCGAGCCGATGGAATGCTATTGAGCAAAGGCAACTCCAGAAACTTCAACAACGATCACAGTGGTTTAATGGAGAGGGCGCTGTTCGTTCTCATTGCTGATGATTAGATAATTTTTTATGAGTTTATATTTGTAATTTGTCTGCCACCTTAGGGATTCGGGCTTACTTCAAGTCATGTATTGAGGACTCTGTTTGTCTGACATATTTATCGTCAGACAACTGATGGGAGAGAGTAAACCTGTTGACTCAGTTTCCCTGAAGTGGTAGGCTACACTAATGAAAATGATTATGTTTTTCATTATGATTCAGGTGTGCTATCTCGGATTGTAATTGCGTTATGGTGTATGTTCACTCTTAATATTATAAGGACCAATCAGATAATATAGGTTATCCGATAACAAACTTGTCTTTGTTTTATGATTGTTTTGTGTTACGTTGAACAGAAATGGCAATGTATAATACAATACATAATTCTACACTGTTTGCTCTTCTCTTTTTATCTAAAAACTGACATTGTGTTAAAACAGAGCTTCCTTGTGGATAGTGAAGTCCACAATATAATTAATTAAAACCTTCTCAAGTGAATTTTCTTTGATCGAACCTGCGTGAGACGCGGTTGGATAAATTGTCCACATAAATTGTCCACATTCATTCGAACTACATTCTGATAGAAACTAATAGTCGTCAATGTGTCATATTTGATTGCAATTAATGTAAAGTTTTTCAACATGAACATTTCCAATATTTGCGTGTCGCGTTTTTACTATGTTCACAGAATAATACTGTGAAGACTGCCCCAGCTAACGCAATGAACCAATATCGGATTAACGTTGGCCCACCGTCTGTGAAGTTGGCCCAACAAAAAAACAACATTAGGACAACGTCTCATGTTTGGTGACTGTTGATATTGCATTGATTAGCAGCAGATTTAATTTTTCGTAAACTTCATTTTCAAATATTAAAAACATGGACATTTTCGAATTTGGAAAGCTGATTTCGACTTTTCAAAGAATAATTTTAGGATAAGTAACATAGTTTTTGGAACACGCATGCCTTATAAATCCCCAGACTTAGTGATCTACATATTGACAACCACGTTCTTCTGATGTTAAAGCGGCCCCTTGGGATGACATCAATATTCTTTTTTAATTTTATAATGAAATAGTGTATCTCACAGACTTTTAGCCTCTGTGACCTTTAGCCCCACCCTCCCCTAGTCTATATAGCTTCATATAAAGTAAATTTTCAAAATTGACCAAATTGACAATTCTCATCCCAAGGAGTTCCTTTAACCCATTTTAATCATCGGTTTCCATGACATAGTTCCAAAAATTCCTTTTTTATAGGCTTTTAAAGCCTGTGCACTGATTTTATTGAATAGATTGATTCCTTTGTGTATATATATATCGACAACAATATTTATCTTTGTGTATTTATGTTATTTACGGATTGATAATATTTTGTAATCATGGATATTTTCTCAGTATCTAAGAGTTTATACTTACCTGTCTTGCATTATTGTTTAGCAATGTGAATATAATAATTAGCTGTGAGGGAATATTTGACAATTTTAAATTTTGTAAAAAATTTGTATCGTATGTGCCGAGCTGCAGCCCATGCATAGTTTGGTGTAAAGAAGCAGCTGTTAGGTTACTATCTAGACTTAGTTTCGTTTGTACGTGAAAGTGTAGTGTGTTTCAAGCTGCCCTCAACTGACGGCAATGTAAAACCACACATCACTCACTAGGTTAAAAAAAGTATTTCATGTATGTAGATCACATTTGTGCACATACAGGCTAAAATGGGCGAAGAGATAAAAATAATTATATAAACATAATTTATGTTTTTCATATTTGGATTGTCCAAATAGCTTAAACCCTAAGCGAGGGATTATCCAGCTCAAAAATACACAATAGGGGATTACATTTTATACAAGACACAGCTGACATTACAGTGGCTAGAATAAATCATAATAAATAGGGTAACAATAAGAACTAGTCTATTTGTATTTTTTTAAATACGCCGAATAAGAATAATATTTACTTTCTATTAACCCTTTAACCGCCAAATTATTCAATCTGAATTTCCACCCACTTGAAATTGTGTCTCGCTGACGCGATCCACAGCTTCAAGTGAGTGAAAATTATTCAGATTTGTTAAAATTGAGGTCAACTGTTCAAATTTTGCTGATTGATGTCATATTTTATCTTTAACATGTTTAAAAGGTGGTAATTAATGTGCTAATAAAAAATTAAAAGCCGAATATATGCGGCACCGGCGGTCAAAGGGTTAAATCTTCACGTATGCATCTAGTTATGTACACAGTTGAAAAGTTGGCAGTTGCCGTCATGAGATAAATCTGTCGACCCCTCAAGTAAGATTTGTTTTTCAATTTGTGGATGCATATCGTCCCCTTGGATATGTAAGGGTGTATCTGCCACTTTGTAAAGTGGCAGATACACCCTGTCATATCCAAGGGGACGATATAGTGTTTACAAAAGGTACAATGATGCTAGTTACGGCAACCAGTAACCTGATTCGTTGAACAGCAAAGCGAAGACAATCAAGCAAAAAATGGTCTGCTGTTATCTCCTGCAGATTGGTATGGATCAGATGGTAAGGCCTTAAATAGACAATGGATTCGATATTCGACCCGTGACAGTCCGCATGGGCTAAGCACATACCTCTCGACTAAGGAAGCTATCCACAACATTGAACTTTTATGAAGAACAAACTCCGGTCTGTTGTCCTATGCAGTTTTCCTTGAATATTAATATACTAAAAAATTAGCAGCATATAATGTTTCAGTAAACAATTGCTTAAGTACGGTTAATCATATGGCAATAGACATTTCCTCCCGCCCTCTCTCTCTCATTTGCTACAGAGCTGTGAGTCATCAACTCAAAGATTCAAATATTCAGCTTTGTAGGAACCTCTGTGACCGAGAGGTAGCGTGCTTGGTTTCAAAATAAGGCACATTTCGTGAAAATACAACAACACCATACTTGAGATATAAACTCTCATTATTATCACAAGTAAACAATCGTCAAAAAAACGTAAAAAACGTAAAAAAGTGAAAATAATGTACAACTGGAGAATATGATAATTTTAAATATCTGCAGCACCATTTGAAAAATATGATATATGATTCAAAATGACAGTGACATAATATGACACAAATTCGTGTCCCAACAACAGTCTCAAAAGATCAAAATAATTGTCTCATCCATAGGTGTCAGGTTACATTATCTGATTAAAAAATTCTGGGTTTTTTAAGTGTACCTTATCAAAATATTTTGGAGACACATAATATAGATGCGAAATAAATCTTTGGATGGACAAAATGAAAAATATATATATGTATGTTATCATATTATTTAATATCATTTATACAGATCAATTATTATATGTAATTAGGAGAATATACCATGCAGCGATCATAATTCACGTAGAAATCAATGGGAAGGCACGGCATTTCCCAAAGTACGTTGGGCTTCTGTTTGCCACAGCGTACTCCCAGAGACCAGTAGTCTATTTCAGGACATCTCTCAGTTAAATGGAAATAAATAATGCACAACCATTAACTACAACATCAGCGCAACAATTAGTGAATTAAATAAGGATTTTGAAAGATAGGCGACGTTTTGCAATTGTCACAACTCGTCAGTTCCACTTACCAGCGCTAGATGAAGGGGTGTATGCGCTTTATCGCAATTCAAAGGTCATGTGGCATGACCCAGTAAACACAAAACATTTGTATAACATTTGTACAATGTTGGACCAACGTCGAAGACGTTGGGCTGACGTTGTACAAATGTTATACAAGTGTTTTGTGTTTGCTGGGATAGTCGTCTGTCATGGTGTAATTATTACCCACTGTTGGATAGGTATTACCGGTATGGATAAATATAAACAAATTTAGAAAAGGATGTTCTATCGAACATGTGAGTCCCCGGCAACACTGCACAACAAGTCAGCACGATACTAACACAACGCGGGTTAATGCTGAACCACCGTCGCTGGCCAACATCCATTCAACACTGGGCAGTGAATCATGCTGGCAGGGTGCGACAGCGCATATACTATATACTCAGCCAATGCCGGTTCAATGTTGAGCCAGCGTCCAGTGCATGGTGTTCCAGTGATAGAACAGCCAGCATGATACTTTGAACCAATGCTGGATTATTGTTGCCCCACCGTCTGTAGCACCGGTACAACAAGTACTATGATGTCTTCAGCTAGTGTATCATCATTTTCATTCCCTGCCCCTACCTCTACAGCACCCACTGCCCGGGGTCAACCAATGTTGCTTTGATGTTGGTCCAACGTCTCTGACAATGGCCCAAAAACAACCCAACATTGGCTCACTTTCCCTTCTGCCGTATACATGCTTAATGTTCACAGCAGAGGCCATGTGGGTGACGCCTCCCCCCTCCGTGGCGGGACAGGACAAATACCCATCTCACACGATACATTGGCCCAATGCTGGGGTAAAGTTGGGCCATTATTTGCGATGTTGGCACAACATCACTTCAACATTGTTTTAGCGTGTCCTGTTTAATGATTTAACCCAATGCTGTTTAATGTTGGGCCAGCCTCACAGAGGATGTACCATTATTAAATCAACACGTTTCTTTGCTAGGCATACCAGCATAATATCTCCACTGACAAGTTAAACCTTTTAAGTTCTAATTTTTTCTTAACACTTTTGATAAGACATTTTCAGGATTAAACGTCGCACTGGAAGTTTCAAGTACACTGTCAGGACCATTGACAATTACATGATAGCGTTTGTAGACCGCTGTTTGTTCGTATTCGCCGACAATCATGCGAGCAAATTTCGCAAAGCAAAGTAGGGGGGGGGGGGACTCAAAAAGTTATATTTTGCTTTGCCGTTTCACTAATGATCATCACATAAACATTTCTGCTTATTATCTTAAGCGTATCAACTGACATTTCTGCTTATTATCTTAAACGTATCAACTGAATTCCTTTCTTTCAGAATCGCACTTTGCTGAACGCTCTAAGGCACTGCGCACTTGATGGTCGCTTGGCTGGGTCAACAGACCAGCACCTGGTCACCTGTGCTGTCCATTCAGCAGGTGGACTAGGCTGAGGAAACCATTCGCCTGACGAGATGTCATCAACAACTCCAACAACAGGGGAGCTTGGCTTGCCATACCATATCTCCCAGATGGTATGCGCCAGTGAGAACATGTCCGCTTTACGGTCGTATTTCAGGTGCGTCATCACCTCGGGTGCCGTGTACAAAGGGTGGTTGAGGGAGACATCTTGCACCACCCGTTCCCGCCTGGCGTCACTCACCTCCGACAGCTTGATGTCACATGACAGCGTCAGCTGAAATCAAACGTAAAACAAGCACGGTAAATGACAATACAACAGTCCTAGCAATCACGAGACAGTGGGCCAATGCTGGGCTGATGTTGGACCAAATTGTGGGCCAAAATTGTAGCAAATTAAAAAACATATCTTATTTAAAAAATTGACCAGTAAGATACAAACTAATTCATTAGTTCCATTGTATCATTCAGAAATAATAATTTAGACTATTTCAGTTTAAAATATATGTCAATTTTTACTTTTCCATATTACAGCTCATTATTTTTATTATTGTTTTTCGATCATCTTTATTATGCCAACTTCAAGTATTATGATTAAAATATGAATCATTGTCTTTTAGAAGTGAGTTAACTTTTATGGACCTAATTGCTGGTTGGGAAACACAAATTCACACGCGAGTATATAAACATGGATTCCTATCCCAGTTCAGATTCAGCATGATTTTCTATCTGACTGTTTCGGATCGCAGTCTACATTATACATGTATATATATATTTATAATATATATTTATGTCAATCTTACATACGAATTTATTTTGTGAGGAGCGGGCAAGAATAAAGCAAACAGAAAGCATAGACAACATAGTGATGACAATTACAACTAACCAGAATATTTGACGGTCTTAGGTCACGATGGACGCATCCTAGGCTGTGTATGTATTTTAGACCACTAATAATCTGTGTGACAAACTTCTGAGCCAGCTGGTATGATGACCTGTCGTTTTTGCCCTCTCCAGGAGCATTATAACGTGAGTTCTCGTGGATGAGACTTGCCAGATTGCTTTGACACATCTCCAAAACCAGGACAGGGTACACCTGTCTTCCTCTCTCATACAGTGCCGCTCCACGTAGTTGCAAAACGTATGGACTCTTCATTTTTCTGGAAAACAATAGAAAACACAAAAATCTTATTTTTCTGTAATACAAATCAAAAAGTATTTGATTTAGGAAAATTTGATTTAGAAAGCTAAGATAATTAGAGTCAAAAGACTTAGACTTGGAAGTTATTAAATTTTCATGAACAATTCATGAGCATCAACATGAACTTAGTTAATGAAAATCATGAACTTAGTTAGTGTTCCTGGTCGTTAATGAACAACCCCGATTTCATAAACAAGGCTTGGGAATTTTAGGTTGAGAGTTCATGAATTTCATGAACGTATCATTTGTTGTTCGCGAATGTTCATGAATTGATCATGAACACAATTATTGAACGTTTAAGAATGTTCTTTTACTATCTGGTTCATGAATTATCTGAGTTCATGGCCGTTCATAAACAACCCAAGTTCAGGAACAAGTTCATAGTGTAATTGAGCAAAATAAGTTCATAAACTGGTGAATTTTATGAATATTTGTTGTTCAAGAATGTTCATGAATAGTTCATGAACACATTTAATGAACGTTCATGGATGTTCATTGACTATCTGGTTCATGAATTAGCTGAGTTCATGGCTTTTCACGAACAACCCAAGTTCATGAACAAAACAAGTTCATATCATGAACAGTCCCATTTGTTGTTCAGTAACATTGATGAACGATTCAGGAACACTGCGCAAAATGGGGTCGCATTCAAGACAGTTTGGTGCTGTCTATGCAAGAGAATGGCCCGTATTCGGGCTAATCTTGAGCCGCTGACGTGAATGCGCTACGTCAGTGGTAGTTGCCCACGCCAGCAACTGCATAAAACGAGCAACGCTTGCCGAAACGTCAGCTGCTCCCAAAATACCTATCAGACATACGCTGCGTGCCGGGGTGTCAGGCGCGAACGGTTGATGGCACATAATATTATTAAATCACACCTATTCCATTCACCAGAGGGCAGTGCGTAATTATTTTGTTATAGTATGTAGTGATATAGCTCTTCTGGAGCAATAACATCTGTTTAACAAGAAAATTAAGTTTATATTAACCGAAATATTATATATTTTATGTCTTATTGTTGCTTAGTCATTTATTATATTTAAACGGTTTGTACAAAGTTTGTAATAAAATGTGAATCAATAAATGAATATATTATAGGTCATGTCATGCTGTAGCAGTTTATGTATAGTTTATTTTATCTCTCGTGCATTTTTATCTAACTTACATTTTTTATTGCCGTTATGAGTAGGCTGTTTGTAATACTCCGTATCAGATCATGATCTAAAGTTAAACTACTTGTAGTAGTTGTAATAGTAGGCCTAGTAATAATGGTGTTGGTGTAGTCGTTGTAGGTCACGTCCCTGGTTCTGCAGTAGAAGGTTGTGAGTTCAAACCTTATCGCTGCCATTTTACTGTACATAAGCCCGATCCTTTCTTCTCGGCTTTTAAAAAGTGTGTGTTATTATAATATGTATGTATTTATCTGTAAGACGCCTATGATTTTTTTATTATTATTCTAATGATCTCATCCTGACAGCAGAGGTAGTGTGGAAACTACCTGTCAGAATGAGATAAATAAAAAAATGTACAAAACATTCACATCAGGATAGGCCTACTCGATATTAACTTGAGTAACCAGCCCACCAACCAAGATTGACCCAATGCAGCTGGCCGGGGGTAGAATACGAGACTTGGTCCCAAAAGAATACGAGACTTGGTCCCAATTATAACTGACGATAACGAGGTAGGTATCAACTAGAATACAGTAGCATACATCATCAATATGTGGATATATTTAATGATTATATGAAGTCAGTGATTGGAACCATTTTGTTAACTAGCCTACTAATGACCATAACGCTTACCGTCAAACATGCCTTATTTACAATCAACCAGGTTGTCTTACCTGAGGGTGTCTTCTTGAGACAGAAATTCAGTTGCAACGTTTTCATCTAGAGTTTGTTTGAAAATTTTTATAGTCACATTCATCTTTCCAACACTACTCTGCTCTTCAGTTTTGGTTCGAAACGTCTTTGTGAAATGTCCTTCAGCTATTGCATCGGTAGTTTCGTTCCAGTTTGCAATGTCAGCCTTTTGGAAATCGTAAACCTTAAGGTGCTGAGCATAAAACAAAGATACCTTACCCAAGAGTGTCGTGGCATGCTTAACAACTTCACAGAGATTATCCACTGATGACTTTTGCACATCAGTGTCATTCTGCAATCTCATAATCATCACTTTATCTGCTGTTATTGTCGCGTGTAACTGTTCTATAAGATCACAATGTGGTCTGAGATTACGGCTCAAGTTTTCAGTTAGAAAATATTCCATTTTGTTAGTATCTTTTTGTATAATGGTATTTATTATAGATGTAGTTGCTATGCTCATGTAGTAGGGTTTGTTAGTGATGTAAGATCTCACACTGTCTAGTTTAGTATCGGGTATTTCTAGTAGATCAACTATTAAAGCAAGAGGTATTCCTACAGAAGACGTCACTTCAAGCAATGCGTCTACAGTAAATTTAACGTGTCGCATCGGATCGTTTTCTAGATCAGTTGAACTAGTTTGAAGATCATTTATTCTAATTTCATCCAAAATAGAAGCGTATCTGTCCTTTAAAAGATTATCAATGCCTTGCTGAAAGTCACAAAACACTCGGGAGTCAGCCTCCCATTCCCCAATGGATCTTTTAACACGGTTTCCAGCGGCTCGCATTATAATATCCCTTACAAATAGGTGCTGTGTGTATTTTATATTTGGACATTCGTCCTCTTCCCAAAGTGTCATTTTCTTTATTACATTATCTTCTTGTAAATAATTACACAATTTATCCAGTGTTTCCACGACACACAGTTTCATTTGTCTTTCAATTTCGTTACGTATTCCAGCAGTCTGGTGCTCCACGATGGATATTGTCCGTGACTGCTTGGAATATTCCGTATCTCTGATTGTGGCGTCCAAACTCTGGTTCTCAAGGTGTGTTTTTGACACATGAAGCAGTCGCTGTAACACTGTCGACAGTAACCTAGGCATGAATTAAGAAATATTGTATAATGTATAAACTGCTAATTAAGGGTAATACATTTTATTGTTCACTATTATATTATACATATATTGAAATAACTGGATTTCCTTCTAATTTAAAGTATAATAAGCATGAAAGTCAGTTTCTAAACCAGTATTCCTACTGATTTTATATGGAAATAAAAATATCAATGACTAATGTTAAACAAATCCTACCTGATCACAGCAAACCTAGACATATGTTATTTACTTACCAGTAATGTTTGCTGATTCTTTGTGTCAACCCAGCTGGTAACAATTCAAGTACACCTTCCAAAACCTTTTTATAATCTGTATTTAATCCACCACGAGTTAATTCTTCTCGGGCCTATAACATTTTAGATAGCAGCAAAGTTTATTTTATTATCAGAATCATTTAAAATTCTTATGTTTTCTGAACAGAGTTTAGTCATATTGTTAATAAAAGATCGGCGTTCGCATGTGCCACCTTACAAAGTAGAAGATAATCTGGTCATATAATACCAAGGTGACAAATTAAAACAGCAGATGTTAGTTATCCCTAGGTAGTATAAACATAATGATTACTCACCAACTTAGACGAGAAGAATAAAATCTGTGATTCTTCAAAAGCATTCCAGCACATTTTCAGATGATCGTGTATGTGCCTCTTTACAGCTGGTCTGTCTGACACGGGCACTAAATCCCACTTGTTGCAAAGGAAAATAGAAGAGCGGGGATCAAAGACGTCGTCATCGCTTCCTCTCTTGTTTAAGATATTTGAGAATAGTAAATCTTGTAGCTGTAAAAGAACAATAGTAGCGATTCTCAAAGTTAAAGCTATGCATCACTTTTAACCCTCTCCTCGCTAAATTCTCGCTAAAATTTTCATTTTTTTCAGATGTACATCTAGGTTATTTGTTAAAGGTGATATCACCCCTTATACGGTATGAATAATTATGTCCTTATATGGGGTGATTGACTATCATGTGACCATCTCAGAGGGTCACATGATAGCTAATCACCCCATATATGGGGATGATTGGCTATCATGTGATCCTCTCAGAGGGTCACATGATAACCAATTACCCCATATAAGGAAACACTTGTGCCCCATCTTGTGGCAACTTTGATTTATTTGTCACAAATATTCATACTTTATAAGGGGTGATAGATCACCTTACAAATAATAAATCGGCCGTCCTCACAACATTTTGTGCAGTCATAAAGCCAGACATCAGATATCAATAATAGCTACACGCAGCACATCTGTTTCTAAAAAGTATGGTTTGTATACTTAGGGGGTGAAGAATACTTCGAATATTTTAGAAAATGAATAAGATCAAGTGGCCGTTCGACTTATACTATATACTAAACTATCATTGACCTGCATAATACCAGATCCCAGCAAACACGCGACATGACCCAGTGCTGGGTTATGGTTGGGCCAGCCTCGCAGATAGTGGGTCAACATTAAAGAATGATTCAACTGCAAGACGCGCATGCCTGGGACGGTCAAGTGTAGGCCAACAGTAGCCTATTGAGTACAGATTGACGGCATTAATATAGCCACTGAACTGATTACAAGATACTACTTAAACGGGACATTGATCCAATGCTGTTTTAATGCTAGGCCAACGTCTGCGACGCTGGCCCAACATTGAACCAACATTGAATAAATGTACAATGTTTGAGAGAAAGTCCGCCTGCCCAGCAAACACAAGACATTTGTATAACATTTATACAACGTCGGCCCAACGTCTTCGACGTTGGTCCAACATTGCATAAAGTCATACTAATGTTTTTTTGTTTACTGGGCATGTCAATACAAGCTTGGGTCAAGCAGTTTCAACATCCCCGCAGTAATACAGTCAGTTTGTTTGCAAGCAAGCGACCAAGTAGGGGTAAGGGCCAAGATCTTTGAATTATAAACTCATAGATGTCGCTCAAGTATATATAAACTTGCTGTGATTTGAGAACTTGCTCTTAATGAGGCTTTAGATATGAAACGCATATTTTGTATTATTATGGAATAGGGACTTGGCCTACCCACGGGCACTATTGCCTTCTGGGGGACCCTTGTCCCGTGAATTTTAACAGTTGACTACACCTTTAAGCCAGCATCGGGTCGACACCTCATTTTGGCTGGGCTATCGGTGGAATGTACGCCATTCTCTCGCACACTGACACATAGGTGAAATAGTCCACATATTGTTTTAGATATACTGTTAACCCTTTAACCGCCAAATTAAAAAATCGAAATTTTCACCCACTTGAAGTTGTGTCTCGCTGACGCGATCCACAACTTCAAGTGAGTGAAAATTATCCCGATCTCACAAAAGGGTAGAGTTATGGGTGTCGCATATATGCGACACCCGCGGTTAAAGGGCTAATAAACCCAAAGTACAACTGAGAGACATGAATTTGCAATTTAGTGCATGTTCCGGAATCAATGTAATTGCTGTGTGGGAGGTAAAATGAAATGAAATGAATCAGGCTTTAGGCCACTTTTGTGCACATACAGGCTACATCGGGCTAGAAGAACCTCCAGAGGATGGTGAGATGTGTGAGATGACACAGCCCTCCAGACACAGGATTCAAAATTAACACCATGGAGGTCTGAGGCCGAGCACGCTGCCCTCGGTCACGGAGGCTCCCCACAATACTGAGTTGTGCAGGAGGTACATATTGATTGGCTGAAAATAGCGTTACACAACTTCAGTATCTTTAAATGTTATATGTTTATAATTTATAAGTCAGAAATTAATATTATGTTTTTATTTATAGACCTTTTATTTTGCCCTATTATGTCCTTACAGTGTAGCTTAGGAGTTATTATGGACTGGTTTTTTGTCTCAATCATTGTGACATGCGTGATTTGGCCAGCCTTATCACATTATGGGGCTGTATGATATTATAGTGGGCGTAGTAATACCAGAGATATTATAATAACAAACTGTCTCTGGTAATACTGATCCAAAATGTATATAAGGATCTGCATCTCTATTTATTATCCCTTATTTCCTTAGATCACTGAGCAGTACACATCTATAATCATATAGAAGGACCAGTGCAAGGCTACGACGACCAAGTGTGATCTAGCCATGTGCTTTCAACTTGCTGTTTTGAAGTGATAAGCTTAACCGGAGGGCATTAGGAATATAACGTTAGAATAAAAGGTATCAATCAGACAATAAAAATGGAATGATATCAAGTAGAATCGGCAATAAAGAAATATCGATATTGAGGAATAATTCAACGGAAATTACAAATAAGTGCGCTTCAGAAAGGGGGAACAAAACTTATGACAACTATATATGCACACTTTATTCTAGCATAAAGTCAATCTAGCATACATCAATGTATGCCAGACAAATATTTCACTATGCTATGTTAGACTTACTCTTCCCGGTTGTACTCCTCCAGCGTTACTACTATTGATAACGTAAATAAAACCAAAAGCCTTGGGCATGTATTCTGTCACCAGTCTTGTCATCTGTTCGCTTTCACCTATCCCTGGGCTGTCAACTATGGTTACACCGGTCTGGAAACAAAGCATGTTTTGTAACAGATATCCCAGCAAACACAAAACATTTGTATAACATTTATACAATGTTGGACCAACGTCGAAGACGTTGGGCCGACGTTGTATAAATGTTATACTAATTGTTTGTGTTTACTGGGATACAATGATCAATATTTATGTATTTTTCAAGATTTATAAAATGTTCAATTACACGATACATAATCCCTAGTCCGGAAGGGTGAGGGGGGGGGGGTAATCAGGAAACGATCTTCCCACAAATAAATTATAAATGTAGGCGTCAAACAATAATTAAAATGACTCTGGAATAGAAGTTAAACAACGTTGTTTGAACCTTTTATTCAGAAGTTCTGAGTTGCAGGCTTACTACATATATTAAAATATATAGTATAATTGTCAGTGACCTTGGTGCAGGTTTATAGACTGATATCAAGTCTGAAGACCTATCATCCGACTTTACATCTTACCCCCTGGTCACTGGACCTGTTCATTCGTGTGCCATTTCAACTCCACGGAGAGCAAACAGTCCTGCAGCCGTTTCGGCGCATTGAACTCATCGTACACATTGCCATCTCTGTCCTACCAGGTACTCATTTTCACCTGAGTCAAGTGAAGCATTTGAGGGTGAAGTGCCTTGACACAACATCTTAACAATGTCCCAAGATTGAGAGGGGAGAAACATGATATTTCTCTGAAAATCCTGCATCAAGCGGGATTCGAAACCGCACGGCAGGCAGCGGCATCGACAGAGCGCCACGCTCTAACCATTGCGCCATGTCCCTCTCTATATATAGGTGTAAGGAGGGTAATTAACTACTACGATACAAATTATTACCAGTTTCTGTATGGTATTCACCTTCAGCCATTCAGACGGCCAGAATATCTCTACTTTGACATAGGCAAATCTTTGTTGTCGATTGTCGTTGCAGATGTGTTTCGCTAATATATCACGCATGTTAGGTGCAGATAAGTCCAGCTCCTTGGGCTTGGTAAAGGGTTGGTCCACCCTACGTGTAGGATAAGCTATGGCATAAGGTTTTTCTCCATATTTGAGCTCTGTGATGACAGAAGAGCAGCTGAGAGTGGCAGCAGGTAGGAGGTCCTGCTCAGAGTCTCCCAACAGCAAATTAAGAAATGTAGATTTACCTGCAGAAGTTTCACCTACAAAAATCAGAGTGTTGGCACAGTCAGAGAAAACATCTAGAGAAAAACAAAATTGTCGTATTATACACCAGGATATCGGTGTGAATCGTGTACATTATTTCATGATCATAGAGGATAATGAAAAGTTGAGGTGATCATTTAGAAAGTGGTCCATTATTTTCTCTGAGCCCTAATTTGATTTTAGCAATAACCGAATAACGGCCTGTATCGTGGCTGTCAATAACTTTAACAGCTAGGTGTCGCTTCAATATAAATTTGGCATTTTATGTGACTTGCTTTATTCAATCATCGTTATCACTCGCTCAGGCATGCTGACCATTTTAGTCAGGGGGTGTAGACATAAGCTGCACCGAATAGTGTGTAATAAATCTTTGCGATGGGAAAATACGGCATTATAGTCCAATAAAGTAGTGGTCCTCTGTGAACCATCAACGGGATAAGTGTTACCCAGAAAGCATCGCGCTCGTTATAGAGAGTAAGTATAGTAAGGATAAACGCAACCTGGTGAATAGATGTAAACTAAACACGCACTAAAATTGACAAGCCATTAAAGAGGCATTTAATTACAATACACTGCCTTATGTTTTTGCAAAGAATATGATCCCTTAACATTTCTTTAGCGATTTTGTTCTCCAATCACAAAGCCTTGAACTTGCACATGTCTAAGAACCGGCTTGGTAAGAAGGAATCATGTCCGGGGCTCATTCCTCAGATGTGTTCCTTGTGTCCTAACTTTGTAATTTATTTTACACGAACGATAAAGTTATTGCTGTATTGGAATAACTTATTTTAAGGTTGATATCAATTTGTGAGGAGTAAATGGAATGGTTTTGAGCCTGTAATGCCTGTAATTGAAGATACATTTGACATACGATATAATACAAAAATTTATGAGAGATAATATTTATCCACAATATATTCAAAACCATTGTAAAAACGTCATTTTGTACACCATTCAGGAGCACGACTCATGACATTTGCTGTTATCAGTGTATCCCCGCTATTTAGATTGACTGGCAAAACAGTAAACATTTCATGAGTATATAAAACTTGCTTGCAGTTGAGAATGCATCTATTCAGGTGTGTATACTATGAGAAGAGTATATAAACTAGTGTATTACACTTGTGGTCACTCGCTCGCATGTTCAAGGTCAAGAGTGACAAATGATTCAACCATTTGCCCCCTGGAGTGCAGATGTCGACTACAATGATGTGTCGGTGTTTTTATTAGCACCCGTGTACCTGGTTTATAAAAGTGAAATATCACACAAATCTGTAGCATAGATACTTGTCTTTACTCAACCCCTACAATTCTGAAATATCTTTGTATAACCATAGAGATCAAAGGGTTTTTTCAATTTGAAATCATCATAAATGTCTTAGTTACCCTTTTCTGATTTATTTGAATACCTATGGTATGAGTCTACGGTCGTTATCATATTTTAATTCTTCCAGTGCGGGGACCGTCTTTATACGTTAGAATCTGACGTCTACAGACGTCAGATTTTGACGTAGAAAGACGGTCCCCGCGCTAAAAGGGTTTAAATTTGAACGTTCAAGTAAGTTTTAGCCACTTGGAGCTGTATATTTAAATGAACAGCTCAGAGCCCTAAGGGTTAGGAAAAATAGAGCGATTTCATTTTCTGTATATAATTGTCTACAATTATAATATATTATGTAAAAAGGAGAAGAAGCAAAAGAAAATAACATTCAGAGCAAGTGTTTAAAATAAACGCATAATTATACATTATTTGTGCTAATAATTATGTCGTTTAAGCAGTGTTCTATTTCACCACAATATTATTAGTATTATTTTATTTTGCGTATTTGGACTGTGTGTGACACTCTCTGGATACGTCTCTACGTCTATGTTTCATAGAATATCTAACAAAAAGATGTATTTAAAAAGAAAACATTTTCTATGGAGATGATCTAGTTCTATACATACCTGCCACCAAAACAGCACACTGTGAGCTCTTAAGCTGTTTTGCAGCAAGTTTCAGTTTAGATGTGATATCAGGAAATGCCCTAGTGAAGTCTCTCTTACACTCGGAGGGTAAAATGCCAATTATTTGTTCCAATTTGTTCACTGACTGTAGCAGCTCTTTCCTCTGCATTTCATCTTCCTCGACTATTTTTGCTATTATGCCCTTATCCTGTGTCAACATAACATTATAGCTAATTTATTTATCAGAACTGTTATATAAATATAAGAAAATCACTTCCCCCTTAGAACATTGAGGCTAACCATAGTAGAGCTCTATATATTTACTTACCACATGAGTAACCTTTTGTAAATCACTTTAATTTCATAAATCAATACAGTGTCATTGTTAGACATTGTGATTTTAATTTCACAAATCAATCCAGTGTCATTGTTATACGCTGTGACTTTAATTTTATAAATCAATCCATTATGCCATTGTTACACGTTGTGACTTTAATTTCACAGAACAATTCAGTGTGATTGTTATACGTTATGAATTTCATTTCATAAAACAATCCATTAAGTCATTTTTATACGCAGTGACTTTAATTTCATAGGATAATCCAGTGTCATTGTTATACGTTTTGATTTGATTTTCATAAAACAATTTAGTGTCATTGTTATACGCTAAGCCTTTAATTTCATAAATCAATCAATTGTCACTGTTATACGCTGTGAATTTGCATGCATTGAAGTATTTTTAGACACTTGACATTGTGGATCGCGGTAGCGAGACACACATTTAGGCGGGTTAAAAAAAGAATTGTATTGGTCAGAGCTCTGGGGGGTAATTCATATATCAACAGTCTGCGAAAAACCGAACCAGAGATCTCGGGAGCTCCTGTGTGAAAGTGATAAAATTGTTTTTGATAGGTGCTCAGGTGATCAATAAAAAGTAATGAATTACAGAAATATAATATAAGATGGCTTTAAAGAGTCCAGAACAGTCTGTTCATCTCAATAAATGTTAGTATGCTTGTACCTTTTAGCATGGCCTCAGGGAAGGTATTCATTTGTGCTCAAAACACAGTGCCACACCGAGAACATAGATATGAGCGGCAGAGTCAGGCCATATCCTGAATGTGTGAATGTGTGTTGGATATGATTTCATACGCGTACGTTGTCATATTTGCATCGGTCTATGTGAATGGATCTTATTGTGACTCCTGTGGTGACATGTAATCTGTTGTGCAAAGACAAACAGCTGTAACTGCTTACTTTTCAAGTAAGCAGTTACACTTTTCAAGTAAGCAGCTACTGCTGTTTGCCTTTGCACTGTGGTGAAAAAGCCCACATCATTACATTCAATAGCATCATATTGTTCTTGCGTATATTATCATGATCATAGATATTAGCTGTTTACATGGCTCTGCCATAATCCACCCCGATCCCACCACTGAACTAAGCAAGTACTTGTAATCTATATTATCGGTACTCTACACTAAACGGTAACCCTGATAGGCCTGAGGTAATGTTTCTCTTTTCTCGAGTTGCATATAAAGATCAGTCAAAAAATTATTTGGATAAATAAGGTATTATTTAGACGGTTGATTTACTTTGAAAAAGATGTATATATAACAGCACTCGTATCACAGCCACCCAGGAGACGTTGAACCAACATTGGTTTAATTCTGGGTCGATGGTTGAGCGTCCAGTGTTAGCCGGGTCAGCAAATGAATCAAATGAAGTCAGTCTATATAACTTGCTATCCCCTTAACTCTAACAACGCTGAAATATGTTCGCATAAAACATGGAGACCAAAGTTTTTTCAATTTTAAATCATCATAAATGTCTTAGCTAGCTCTTTCCGCTTCATTTGAATGCATATGTTATGGTCTACGGCCATTATAAATAGTTTACTCTTTCAGTGTGTGCGGGGAGCGACTTTTGGAATCTAATGTCGGTACCCGCGCTGAAAGGGTTACTATCTTACTGTACTCAGATAATATATTCTTCATTAATCAGTAATTAATATAATAATTAAAGTGGTACGTGAAATATAAAACATTGTGAATATATATACATAACATATTGAATATAATCATTATGGCGTAGATTAAAACCACACAAGCGTGTGTTGATGCTGAATACTCACATTATAGATTTTCATCGATTATAAATTAATACTATCATGTTGTGAAGTGTATGATAGGTCTATAAACCCAAATACTTAGAGGAAACCACTTTTATTGGGAACGAAAGGAGCGTTCACAATAGCAGAGACATCAAGATTTGAAAATGTTCGGTCTCTAATCAAACAAATATGACTAATTTTCATCCACTTGAAGTTGTGGCTCGCGGTAGCGAGACACAACTTCAAATGGGTGGAAATTTAAATTATTTATTTGATCGATTTAAGGGCGAACACTGTGTATTCACCACACAGTAAATGTCACTAACCACTAGCTCGGTTGCAGAGCTGTACGTCGGCGCCCCTTCCATCTTTCTGCGATATTCTCGCAGCCGCAGCCTGGCTTCGTTGATATCTCCGCAACCGCGAGTGTCAATCCCCAGGTTCTTCATGAGAGCACGGGCCCCGGGCAGGTCCTTCAGCCCGTCTATGGTATCGTCGCAAACGGCCGCCATTATCGCTCACGTTTGATAATCCATGTGGTGTCCTGGCTGCGGTGTGGTGGATAGCCCGACCCTACAATGGTAAGAAGCAGAGACATGTGAAGTACATCTATTAACCCTTTACCAGCTGAGTCTTCTTATTTAAATTTTCACCCACTTGAAGTTGGGTGAAAATTACTCGTATTTGTTTCTTTTAAGACCAAGCATTTCCAAAAAGTGGTTCGTAATAAACGAATTTCACAGTAAACTACTTCGCAAAAAGCAAACTTTTAATACATGTAGTCCTATGGGAAACAATCCGTTCCAGAGAAATACTCTGTTATACCCAGAAGTTTGCTTTAAGCGTGTTCGTTATAGAGAGGTCCGACTGTATTTGTGCCTAAACACTTATTTCGTTCTCAATAATACTAGGCCCTATATATAAAGCTACGATCACATTTGCACGAATGCTAATACGAACTCGGCAACGATCCCTGTTATGTTATTTCCTCGTGGGTGTTCACATATACACGGATACAAATACGAACAAGAAATCCACTAAATAACATACCATTTTTTTGGCGTTTCGTATCCGTGCGTATGTGAACGTAGCTGAATCAGCTGATAAAACAGATGAAAACGAATATAGTCGAGCTTAGCGCTTGAAAGGTTAACCCTTTAACCGCCAAATTATTCAATCTGAATTTCCACCCACTTGAAATTGTGTCTCGCTGACGCGATCCACAACTTCAAGTGAGTGAAAATTAATCAGATTTGACAAAATGGAGGTCAACTGTTTTCAAACATTGTTGATTGATGTCACATTTTATCTTTAACATGTTTAAAAGGTGGTACTTAATGTGCTAATAAAAAATGTAAACCCGCATATATGCGACACCGGCGGTTAGAGGGTTAAAGTACCTGGTATACTTGCAGCTTCCCCGTCGTATGTACATGATCTATGAACCAAACGGCATATTTTGAATGAAATACATTGATTGTCTATAAGCCATCAAAACACGGAAGTTCTCAGATTTCATTGCATATATCACGATCTCAACTGGTTACTTGATAAAAATCAGCTAATTTTCATTCCCATGTCAATGAATAAAATTAGAATACCTACTTGAGTTTCTAAAGAATTGATCTATATAAATTATACATTGCGCAATAATTTTTTGAAACTCATGCTTGTCAAGCAATATACTCGAGATTAAACGTTTTTAATGCAGCATGGGAATATTATACATGCACTATAATACTTCTATGTTGCATCAAACATGTCTTATATACTATACAAGATCTAGATATACGCTAACTTTCACTTCGTGATCAAAATAACTTTGTTAGTTTCCCATATAATATCCTGCTAAAATATGTCATGCATGCCGTTAATGACCAGTTCACATAGTCATGTTTGAACGAGAAAATTTCAAAATGGCTGACGCAACATATTTTACGGGATGAGTAAAATTAACTTTGTCATGCATATTCTAATAACCATTTTTTTGGATATGTTCCATAATACATGTATGATGTAGAAAATAATGACCAATTTGTTAAATTATAAGGCTTTAATTTTACCTCATGGATGTGATAATTTTGTCGTTAGGCCCAAGTTTTTCATGTATTTTGTCCAAATTTGTTACGCCTTTTGCGAATGAACGAATCCTCAGAATTTACATCACAGAAAATACCTGCTTTAACCCTTTCAGCTCGGGGACCGTCTCTATACGTCAGAATCTGCAGCTGCAGACGTTAGATTCTGGCGTATAGAGACGATTCCCGCACTGTAAGAATTGAATTATTTATAATGGTCGTAGACCCTTAACATAGGTATTCAAATGAAGCAGAAAGAGCTAACTAAGACATTTATGATGATTTCAAATTGAAAAAAAGATATTTACGTTTTTCATCGTACTTTGGCGGCGGCTAGTCTCAATCAAATTTGCTCTTCAAAGGCCACAATGCAAAATATAGTATGTGTCCACATGTTGTGTTTTACTTAGTGACCATTGTCTTCTTGTAGAACAATCAAATTATTTTAATTTCACAAACTTGTTCATGTATATAAATCTGATTGATACTAAAATGTCTCCGTTATTTTGTAAGAGAAGTAAATAATAATAAAATTGGATTTCCACATGGCTAATAATTTGTAACTTTAATAATTACATTTTATGGAACAATATTCACTCTTCAACTGAAGATCGTATCTCGGACATCGACGTGTTTCACAGTTTTAGACAATGTAAATAACCTAATAGGTAAACTGGTAAATGCTTCAGATATACATATCAGCGTTATGCTGTCAACAGTAAACACTTGTTGACTTATAGGTACAGTGTATTCAACTCTGAACAAATGAAGTGTTCAACCTTTGAACAATATCTCTCGTGGTGAATCAACCCTTCGTCCGCAATGTTTTCGTATTTAAATTTTCACCCACTTGAAGTTGTGTGTCGCTACCGCGACACACAACTTCAAGTGGGTGAAAATTACTCATTGTTGTTTACTTTGAGACCAAACAATTGCAAATCTTGAAGTTTGAACACTCATTTCGTTCACAATAGCAGTGATTTGATCGGCTAATAAAACGAATTAAAAACGATTATAGTCGACCTTAGCGCGTGAAGGGTTAGCTGAGGTGTGAAGTGACTACATCATCTGAGAGGGCTAAGCCCATACTGACAGTTATACTTCTACCTCTATTTTACTTGAAAACAAACAAACGCGACACTAAAAACACACACTTAGGCTTATATGTTTATCTACGACGACTGACCTTTAATGTAAGAGATCACTCCGGTCTTACGTGCTGTTTGCGATGTCACCTGTGTGACACTGTATTGTAAGCACATGAACTGGCTGAGCCTCTGGTATTGTCATATCTCAGCTGACACAAATAGACACTGAGACTATGTTGGTTTAATGCTGGACCATAGTCGCAGACGATGGCCCAGCATTTAACCAAAATAGGTCAGATACCTCCTGTAAGGTGAATCTCCACAAGTGTTTCGATCCATGCCAGTGATAGTAACCTCATTAAATTGGACCCTTTGCTGACAACGGGAGATCATAATTTATTGGCATATTTACTTGACCCTTTCAGTGCGGGGACTGACATTATACGTCAGAATTTGACGTTTATAGACGTCTGATTTTGACGTCTTTTAAAAGTCGGTCCCCGCACCGAGAGAGTAAAATATGTATTGCTGTAGAGCCTTAACATATAGGTATTCAAATGAAGCGGAAAGAGTTAACTAAGACATTTATGATTTCAAATTGAAAAAAACCCTTTGGTCTCTTGGTTTATATAGAAATCTTTCAGCGCTCTAAGGGTTGAGGTGCCTGTTTGTGATACGTGCTCTACAGGTTTGATTTACTCTAGCAAGAGCGCCAGACCACGCTGATTGACTTGAATATGCTCAAATCAAGCGAGACGGCGAGTTCGTGCGATCATAACTAAGCAGGATGAGGACGCAGATTGGTCGGCACGCGAACGCGACTAGATCTTTACCTGTCGTGTGGAAGACGTAGTGGTAGTCGGTGGCATCGGTTTGAGAACTTGACAGATGTATTTACATCGAGACTATGTATCTCAAGCACGAGTCTCGTACGTCGCTCTTGCGTCTAAGAAGTTCCCATTACGACTTTAACACGTTATAATGTTTACTCGGTGCAAATAACCGTTTCTTAGCTGATTTGTTTCTCTTTCAAATAAAGTAATTTAAAGGCGCATGTACCATTAAATTTGCTAGATTGTCATAGATGATGACTCAGAGTATACAGGTGTAAATATTTGTACACACCTGAAGTTGTGTCTCGCTATCGCGATACACAACTTCAAGTGGGTGCAAACTTAACTTGTATAACTTCATACGCTAACACCTTGACCACTCTGTCACTTCACCTACCGTACGTCTTAAATCGTCACAGATCAGGCCTTCTATAGCGCCACTACTTTAGACACCCCAGATCAAGAGTGATCGTTATAATCGTCATAATTATATCAGTTTTGTGCTGAGGAATGTCAACATACCGCACGTGACATCTGCGGGTGAGTTGATGTATGCATAGGCCTCTATATCTAGCACATTTTTCCATCTGATTATGCAGAAGTTATAATAATGTGATATTTAATACCGTCATCCACACCTGCTGACTCATCGTCTACGACGCTGGACCAGCATTAAAGAAACATTGGTTACACGTCTTGTGTTGCCGTATGAGGCAATTTCAACTGGTTAAGTAAGCATAGGCCTGACTATTAGTATGCTTATATAGATCATAATAATGTAATATGCATTTATAATAACCACCTGGTGAGCTGGGTGAATTGAGTGAGTGAACGTGACATTTCGGCACAATCCACCGTCAAAACGATGAGCCACCGTCGCAGTACCGAAAGCGGATGAAAATCGATATCAATATTTTGCGACACGTTAGTACCTTTGTATTACTTCATGTACGGCTATATATGTATATATAATTATAAATATTATGGTTAATTCTCACGAAACGTCGACATTTAGTTGTTCAGTTTATAAGTCAAACAAAACACAAACACAGGTCAAACTGATTAGCATGTTCCCATCGGATGGAGTTTATTGATAGTTTGAACGGGATTTATACTTTTGCATATCTATCTCTAGAATTGTGGACTCCATGGTTTAAATAGGTAAAACCAAAACTTGGGGTAATTTTGTAGCATAAAAATGACAGTGAGGTGACCATCAAAGAGGAGGAAAACCACTTGATGGGTTTGGTGCACTGATCCCAATAGAGCATAAAAAAGTCACTGGCTGCGCTAGAATTTTTTTTTCGCTTTAAAAACTTTATTTTAAAAAAGTTGCAACATTCCACTTATAATTACTACTCCGTTACCAAATCCAAACCATTTCAAAAATGATGTTACTTTGCTTAGCTTGACATCACACTTTTAAACGTGATATCCTTATTGAAGCATAATACTAAACAATCGTATCTCAAAACGGCTAAAAATTTAAGAAAATTTGACGGGATAAACAAAAATCCTTATTTCAACTCCGTTACCAAGCCAAAAAATACTCAACTCCGTTACCAAATGTTTTGCTCGACATAAATATAAACTGTATATTATCTTATCATAAGGTCTCACACAACTAATTACAGTCCCATAGACTTACATGTATTATCGCCCACACGCTAGAGGCCACAGACCTATCAGGGAGCGCTTTAATCCACTAACCATATTTATCCATGGAAACTTTATAATGTGTGAATTCAAAAAAAAATTTAAAATGCGTGTTTACCGCCTTCATTTATTTTATTTGCAGCCGAAGTCAATGATTCCATTTAAAAGGTGGGAATAGGCCATTGTCCGTGACTCTCATGGTTTAGAGAGAGGTTGTGATTTGGTCCCTCATATTAATACGCCACTTTGTATTTCTTTTGTGTTTTCTGTTAATTCCAAACCCAAAATCAAATCTTGTGAGGAAACAAGCCACATAATACAATAATTGTTGCCTTCCTGACCATGATAATTAGGGGGATCTGGCAAAAAATATATCAAAATAGTCCAACTTTTACTGAAAACATTCCAAGTAATTAGTTGGGTGAGACCATAAGATCGATCATAAATGGGTGCTCTATTTATATCGGGACAACGAGCCATGTTTTAAAAGATTATATCACCAATCATTATGATTGTAAAACCCATAAAATTTGGCAATTCACTAACTCCGTTTCCTTTTCTTAGTAACGGAGTAGAGTGGAATGGAGTAGTACAATTAAAAGTATTCTTGGGATTAATGGAAATATATGGGCAAGAATTCAAAGATATATCATACGGGTGGAAATAGCCCCCTTAGCAACTGTTCTGGGCATGCAAGCATAATACCAAACTCGTTTTTAGACCCACAAGGCTAGGAACGGAGTAGTAAAAACAAAAGCATATTTTCCAATTTTTTAGTAATACCTGTTTCGAATAATTTGTCACTCAACAATATTAATTCTTTCAAGGTGAAAAACTCGTATAAGGCCCTTCAGTGTGTCAAACTACAAAATGAACCATACTTTGCTGTCACCTGGTGACTAAAACGAGGTTCAAAAGACGACATTATCCTACTCGTCTGTGATCAGCAAGAAACTTGGTGTGGACGGATTATAAAAAGTAGCTGAAGTAATTTGTTAGTCTTTGTATTTGGCAAGTCATTATCTGTAATATACTCCGTAATATACTCAGCACCTTATAGCACGTTGATACAAAGTGATAATGACGTCATAAAGACCTCAGCACGTTGATACGACGTCATAACGACATCCTACGTCGTCTTTAAAAGGTAACGCTTTTGCGTGTTCCAACGTCTTCGCAACATTTTCGAAGGAAACGTCCTCATAGCGTTTTCAACACGTTCTCATGGTAACCTATTTGTTAGGTGCTATTTAGGACATCGGCAAGTTGATACATCCTCATATATGGACTCACCACACAAATTCATATGCGCATATCATTAAAACGTGAGAGAGTTACGATGTTTTTTTTTGTTTTTAAATGTGGCAATTTACAGTAGCGTGGGTCAATAGCATTTTATTAACAATTCATTTAGACTGGGTGACCATTTTTTGTTTCAAAAACATCGAAATCGGGAAAGATTGATTTAAAATGTAGTCCCTACGCCGGTAGTAACAAGACATATGCTGCATTCGATAGTTCCTGTGTATTAACAACACTCAGAGAGAAAATGAGGACATAACATTTCCATGTGAAAATAGAAAAAAGCCAGACGTTTAAGCATCCTTTTTTCTTTTTAATATTGAGTTTGTCCTGATGATTAAAAAAAAAAATTCAATTTTTTTTTTACTTAAAGAATGCTGGGAGGCCCAAGCGTATAGGACATAATACATGTAAGTCTATGGAAACGGTATTATGTGTGGTGAGAAGTGGCCACCCTAAATGAGCCGAAGGAGGTGGCTACTGATTGGAGAGTCCGTACCCAAATTATGTGGGTAAATTGTAAGCACACACTGTTTTCGGTATGTGTGATATGAGGTATTACTGTTATGTGAGATTTTCGGATAGACACAGCGAGTGAGAAGGATCTGTGTCTTTTCTTGGAATGAGCGACAGATATTTAGGGAGATCCGGGCAATCCGGACCTTTTTCTGCATGAGGGGGCCTAGTTCAAAATCTAATTGGTTAGCATAGGCCTACCATTTTCGGAGCTGTTTTTTAACAAGGACAGCTCCCCCCCCCCCCACATCTTAATGAAACTAAGTTGTTTGGGAGCTCTGGGATATACTGAACACGAAATCGAATGTTAACATTGAAAATATAGGGATGCAAACCATATTTTCATGACTTATATGGAGATACCCTAAATATGTTATTAACAACGTCGCGCAGTTTTAAATAAGGGGGTAGGGCTACTTGAATGTATGGCATTTCTGTTCTAGTAAACCGACATTTATCGCTCTATGTACATGCCTAAACATTATTTAAATTGAAAAATCAACGGAATGGAAAACACCATTTCATCAAACGTTTTATACAAACGTTTTCCACAGTTTTCCATAGTTGGGCCACGGTTTTTCAATACAGATATGCTTATAAGCCTGGATGTTATGTGTGCTTTAAATATTCACACAATTTTGGTGAAAGACAAATACAAAATGGCCGACATCTGTTTTTTTTTTAATGTGATTTTGTGCCTTTTTTCCCGTAACAATTGATTTTTTTTACTTCACTTTGAATCGAAATAATGGACATCAATCAAAAGTAGAACTAGGTCTATATTAAAAAAAACTTATATTCTATGAAAAATGACAAGTAATACACAATTTTTTAATTAAGTAATTTTGTGCATTTTGCCCGTAACAATTGAGTTTTTTCACTTGACTCTGCATCGAAATAACGGACATCAAGCAAAATTAGAGCTATATTTAAAAAAAAACATATATTATATGGAAAATAATAAAAAATACAAAATGGCCACCGTCTGTTAGCAAAGTGTAGTTAATATTAAAGTGTTGAAAAATGTATCATATTACATGATAGGAGAGACTAGGGACCTATGGACCATGGGCACCTAAGAACCACCGATTTCGCTGTTCAATGAAAAATTGCAGTGGCCTCTAGCGACCATTAGTCAAAGTAACACACGTGTAGCTGTCGGCAATATTGTCCTAAACTCAATTCACAAAGACGTTATTGAGATTTAGTGAAAGGTAAGTTTTTGGCATGGTTTAGTAAATTTTCCTAGTATCAGTAAAAACGTAGTTATGATGAAATAGGGGATTAATCATTGACTCAAGGCATGACGTTTTCTTTAAATGTCTTCGAAACGTTGATAAATAGTTTTATTAGATCAGGTTTATGATTCAGGGGCACCATGGGGTTACAGTGGAAAGGAACTGGTGGGGACCGATGGGCCATCTTTCAAGAGG
>OZ024906.1:71347773-71494230 GCA_964017125.1 Flabesymbios commensalis | reverse complement strand
CAATCGGCCATTTTGGAAAAACTTCTCTAAGGAGTCGCTAATTAAAAAAATGTGGCAAATTACGTTGAAATAACGGACTGCCCAGATGCATCAAGCATGAGTAATCTACAGTATGTAGTTGTAGAAGGATATAATAGCGCTGATTGGCTAAATATGTGAAAAGTGGCTCATCGGTCCCCAGCGAAAACGGCAGTGAGGTCAATTAATAAAACAATTTATTAACGTTAGTTGATTCGATGGCCGTGTCCTTCCTGTTTCATTAACTGAAAAAAATATTGAAAAATATTGATTACTTTTTTAAAGAGATTTTTAACATTTTAAATTCAGTTATGTAATTATTAAAATTAAATTTTAAATGACGTCATAAATAATTGCAACAAAGCCGCCGGGATGTACCTTCTCCCATAATTGGTGCATTCGGCATTTTATGTTAAAATGACCAACCACGAGATTGACCAAAAGTCGTCCGTCCGTCCGTCCGTCTGTTGAATTAAAATGATGAGCTTGTGTCTTTCTAAATACGTTTTTTAGTAACATTTGCTAAAAAGAAAACATGAGGATAATAATAAAAAAAAAATTGCCGGCAGAATGAGACTCTCTTAGAAGGAAAAAAAGTTTTGTTGGGGTATTAGTGGAAAGTAGTGGTAAGATAAATTTAGAATGATGGCGCATGTATTTCCCATACACCACAGGAACACACATGCACTATAATCAGGATACGCTTCATTTGTTTATTTAATTGGCTGATGTGATGTTGCCATGGTAACCGACAGCCATTTTGAACATGCCAATTAGGTTATACATTTTTTGGAAATTTTGTTTAAAAATGGTATTTTTGAGCTCCAACGGAGATTCAGGAGTACAATATTATATCAATTCGCATAAAATATATTAAAATACATCACCGACGGTTCGAAGAAGCATTCAATGGATCTATACACAAGAAATATTAGGGTAAATAAGTGATTACCATGGGATTTAGTAATCTTTCTGAATTCCCTGAGGGCCATATCATATTTCATATATTGAGATGAACCAAGTGAGAAACGGTGGGAAATACCGCAAGCCTCGTATTCATCTGAGCCTGGAGTTCTATTTTTAGTTCAGAAACTGTTCTGGTCCAGAGGAATCACCCTTTTATGATCTAGGTTCCCCATGCTGTGTTCATAGTTGCGCAAGTGAATCGGCTAAGCATTATTGCCAGGTCCGAGCGGACGTATAACCCAGCAAGCACAAATCATTTGTATAACAGTTATACAATGTCGGCCCAACGTCTTCGACGTTGACCCTACATTGTATAAATGTCCTACAAATGTTTTGTGTTTGCTGGGTAGACTGCAGCGTCATAAATGCCAGGGATAAGCTGGGCTCGGACCTGGACTACAGCCACGCTCGCATGAAATTGAGATAGTAAAATGCAAATGAAATGAAATGAATCGGGCTTTAGGCCACCTTTGTGCACATATAGGCTAAACTGGGCCAGGAGAACCTCCTGAGGATGGTGAGATAATGACACTGTCCTCCAGACACAGGATTCAAAATTCGACCCCTGGTGGTCTGAGGCCGAGCACGCTACCTCTCGGTCACAGAGGCTCCCCACAATACTGACTTTCACACGTGGATGAGGAAGAAACATTTTTGTTTTCTTCAAACCGCCGGGACCGGGAACCAAACCCCGAACTCTGGCGTGAAAGGCAGCGGTGCTAACCACTACCCTAGGGCCCCCGCCCGATTGAGATAGTGTTTATAGTGACCGGGCATGCTGGGGGTTCAGCCAGAAGTTTCATGTTATCATAGAAAATAATAATAAATTTTAAGACTATGAGTCTCAGACCCGTTTCAATCTCCGGTCACTAAGTGTCCCCATCTATATCTCAATTGCAGGCGAGCGTGACTACAGCGTCATAAATGCCAGGGATAAGCTGGGCTCGGACTTCAGACTGCTATGAGTTAATGTTTCTCAATCGACTTTGCAATTCAATAACAATGATCAGATTAAGGTAGTCATAATTATTAAATGTGCCGTCGAGCAGACACATTTATTTTAGTTATATAGCAGAAAGTTGTGATGTGTAATTAAAAGATCATTTTCACATCCGCGGGTTTGACAGAGAGCACTTAAATTCTGATTATGGTACATCATAAATGCAGATCATTGATTTTCTTCGTGTGTTTGATTAGAATGGAGATATGACCATTATCAACTGTATAATATGGGTTCAATCTATATTAAGTGTGAAAGATGGGTTCAATCTATAATAACATGATTACGGAGATTATCATAGTTTTTTACTAAATCTTTGTCTGTAACAGTTGTTTGTCAAATAACATATACATATATAACATATACATATACATACAATTATTTATCTTACTGGTGTCTTGCTTTACAGAATAATCATCTATCTGTAAGTGAATAGTTGTCAAAGTCCTAAAAGTCCATCCCAAGCTTCTCATAGCCTTAATACTTAGAGTGACCAGACGAGCTATAAATTTTGTTTGTTAAGTCAATTACGATGAAAAATGCTGCATTCCCCAAATATTGTAGGGAAAATATATTAATAAACTGGTTATGCCACCCCGACTCCCGAGAAGTAAATGTGGAAACACTGGCCCGATACAATACCATTGTATTGTAACTAAGTATCACTATCACTGGTCACTGGTCCGTCCATTACTGCAATAGTGTACTTTAGTATGGAGTGTACTAGTCGTAAAAATAAACAGAAAATAGAGAAAACTCAGAAGTGAATGACCCAATATGTGTTCGTGTTTTTCTAAATGTTTGCGTTGTAATTGATGTTTATCATAATTATAAGAGGCTAGTTGAAATAAAGACGTGTTATTATGTCTGATCGGGAACAACTCGCAAATGCTCCGATGGATCCGATTTAGTTTTTACTATTGATTATATGTATGTATAGTCTAGTTTTATGATGAATTATATTGTGTAACTTATATTATGGTTTTATTGACCGCTTGCATACTAGCTTTGACATATTGGGCTTTTTTAATACTAGGTTTTTCAATGCGGCGCAGATCGGTTATATTTTTCGGTTGTCATAATTACCCCCATGAATTTGAACAGTTTGGGTCACTGCAAATATGTACACCGAGGAAAAATAGCGGCTGCAATGGTATTGGAACCTGGTACTCCCATGTACTGAGCCAACCGTGCTACCAATGAGATATTGTGGTATTCTACAAGTACATTAATTTACAAACTATTGATTGACAGGGGCCCTGGTGCAGTGGTTAAAGCTGCCTGTTTGGAAAGTCGGTCATTTTAAACTACTTCAAGGCAAACAGCTTTATTGTTTCAGAGTCATGTCGAAGTAATTGAATTTACAAACTATTAAATTATCACTCACATATCGGTGAATCGCCAATTAACCCTTTAACCGCCGGTGCCGCATATACTCGGGTTTTCATTTTTTATTAGCACATTAAGTACGACATTTTGAATATGTTCAAGATAAAATGTGACATCAACCAGCAAGATTTGAAAAGAGTTGACCTCCATTTTGTCAAATCTGAATAATTTTCACTCACTTGAAGTTGTGGATCGCGTCAGCGAGACACAACTTCAAGTGGGTGAAAATTCAAATTGAATAATTTGGCGGTGAAAGGGTTAATTACACAGACCCTGGCTCACTTGTGGGCTACTACTGCCCCTATGCGTTGGCCCAGTATAAATTTATTGTTGAACTTTTACCTGGTAATTCAAGTTATGCAGGTCATCACACAAATATGAAAGAGTTGTATCTGCCACTCTAACAAGTGGCACCTACAACTCTTTAATATTTGTGTGACGAGCACGTGATATTGGTGCGCGATCTGTTCATAAGCGGCATTTCCGCCGAGAAATTGACATTGCAGGTGGAAGGCAACGACCGTTACGGGTGCAAGACAACGACCATTACAGGTGTAAGACAACGACCATTACAGGTGTAAGACAACGACCATTACCGGTGTATTCGGACAACAGCCATTACAAGTGTAAGACAACGACCATTACAGGTGTAAGACAACGACGACAAGATGTCTGGCTTCTTTTTCATCTCCCTGACATGTCTTCTGCTGTGGAATGATGTTGACAGTCAATTCACTGGTGAGATTCTAGTTCAATTCAACCACCATTTATATATATTCAGTAACTTCCTCCAAATTAGCCTATATACAACGATCCGGCCAGCGTGCAACATCCGGACACCTTCTGTCGTAGTGATGTGACTGACGATCGATTATTATCAATGTTGATCGATTATTATCAATGTTGTTTGGTACACCAATTATGATGATTGACGTTTTGGTTGTTTGGGGCGTTGACATATATTTGTTTTGTTTTCATTGTGCACGTAGTAGTAGTGGGCTAGTGGTAGTATTTTATTTCGTTTTCCAAGACATAGGCCAATATTTCAAACAAATATCACATGTTATTTAAATGTTATACACATACATAAATGCATAACATAGTCAAATAAACACAATACACATTTGTGTAAGACATAATTATCACTACATGTTAGACCGATTAGTTAAGTTATTTCTTCTAAGTTTCTCTACATGATATACAAATAAGGCTAAAGCAGTTTATGTTAGTATTTAAATAAAGCTCCTATAAGATGTATTCTGTACTAATAAAAATTTAGATCTCAATTCTGTATAAGCAAGACATAACATTAAGATATGATATTCATCATTCATCATAAAACAATAATATTTAATTAATTACATAAAACGCACAATCTATCTGTCATCACAAACAAGATTTTATATCGTACTGCTTTAATTTGTAACATATGACTGGTGCATCTTAACCTGGGTAATGTTCGTCTATGTGATTTAATAATTTTAAAATTCAAATATCTTTGTGGTTCAAGTTCTCTTTTAATTGTTGAATAAACTGTTGGCTATACATGTAGGCCTACTAACTAATTCAAATTCCAAGCGATTCCCATCACGATAATCTCTCGCGTGCATTGTACGGTGTACTGCAATACACATCTCGTTATTTTATTTTTCATCTTTGTTAATTGTGAATTAAAGAAGATGCAAATTTTTGGTGTCTATCTATAACTTTAATATTAAAATATCTGCTAATTCGATTCAGGAAAAAAACACCGTCTGTAATCAAATAGTAAGATCACTGTGAAAGGAGGTTATGACTTCTTAATTGATTCCCATAACTTAAAAAACTGTGTTTTTTTCACATATCTCCTTTTAGCACAATAAAAAGATAAGAGTTGGTGTCAGAATCCCTAAAAATGATTGAGTGTTGGCAAATATAATGCAAATTATATACACCTACTCAGACAGTACCATGCAATACATCCACATGTAAGTGTCCTGTAGAGATAAAGTTATTCCAGAATTTGATTGCATACACTATCTGTGTTTGTTTCAGTACGAGAAAATACGTATGGCATCGCTCGGTACGGCGCGATTACCCGGCATGACCATTCTGACCGACTCGCTTCGACCTGCAATGTGAGATGGGATGATCTTAGCACTCCTCACCACCACATCATGCCCTTGCATAAAGGCTCGGGCTTGATGTGGTGCTGACTTGTGCTGAGATAGCATTCCCAAAGTTGTCGTATGCACTTAAAGCCACGACTCAACATACGTGTGATGCGTGAAGCGTGATGCGTGAAGCGTGATGCGTGAAGCGTGATGCGTGTTCACCGAAATCATTGAAAATAGAAAGAGCGACTCCACATGCACGTCTTGCGTGATGCGTATTCGTTTTGGGCACGCGTATTCACCGCTCTGGGAGCGGTCAACACGCATCACGCGAGCCTACCATGACGTCAGTGTATGGATTCTCCCGGGTACACCCTCCCCTTCCCCCCCCCCAAGATCCTTGCATGTGATCCAGGGACAACCACCCAAACATAGGCCCTATAGCAAAACGTTGCCTAGGCATTTATCGTTTCTCTTGCACGATTGACTTTAGCTCGTAATGGCTCAATCTGAAACAGGATATCTCCGAACTCTTCCCTGGTAATTTGAAAATATAGATGGAAACGTTCCGAATCCAATTTCAATTCTTTCACTAGATGATAATAAACGTCATATATTTTTATTTGTTTGATTATCTCATGGATCCTCCACATGTGCGGTCAACGTTTTATTTTCATGTATAGGTAGGCCATGCACACAAGTCTGTTAAGTTTAATCGTCATCCAAGATTTCGCTCGTCACGCGTATGTGTAGGCGTAGCCTGATGCGTGATGTGTGAAGCGTGATGCGTGTTCACCGAAATCATTGAAAATAGAAAGAGCGACTCCACATGCACGTCATGCGTGATGCGTATTCGTTTTGGGCTCGCGTATTCACCGCTCTGGGAGCGATCAACACGCATCACGCGAGCATACCATGACGTCATTTTATAGATTCTCCAGGGTACCCGCCAAGATCCCTGCATGTGATCCAGGGACAACCACCTCAAACATAGGCCCAAGGAATCTATAGATTCCTCGATAGGCCCTATAGCAATGAAATGAATCGGGCTTTAGGCCACCTTTGTGCACATATAGGCTAAACTGGGCCAGGAGAACCTCCTGAGGATGGTGAGATGATTGAGATGACACTGTCCTCCAGACACAGGATTCGAAATTCGAGCCCTGGCGGTCTGAGGCCGAGCAGGCCCTATAGCAACAAAAAGCTGCCTGGGCATTTATCGTTTCTCTTTCACGTTGGACTTTAGCTGGTAATGACTCAATCTGAAACAGAATCTCTCTGAACTGCTCCCTGGTCATCCGAAAATATGGATGGAAACGTTCTGAATCCAGTTCCAATTATTGCACTAGATTAGGCCTATAGGCCTAATAAACGCCATATGTTTTTCTTTGATTGAGTATGCACTCTAAACAATATAGGTTCTTTAGAATCAACCCTTTAGTACTATTACCATGCAACCCCTAAGAGAAACATTTGACAGGGTTCTCCTGGGGTTGCATGGTAATAGTAGGCTGCTGAAGGATTCTTTTTGAAGAACCTATATTGTTTAGAGTGTGTCATGGATCCACCACATGTGTGTTCAACGTTTTCTTTTCATGTAGGCCCCTATAGGCATGATAGGTAGGCCATGCACACAGTCTGTTAAGTTTAATCGTCATCAAACGTTTATATTTAGATAAATAAGGTGCCATTTCCCTGTGTGTAAAAAAGCCACAGGAGATCCGCACTGGTTGGCTCCTTCAGCAAAAATAACTTTGACGCATCACGCATCACATTTTGACGTACATGTGGAGTCGTGTAATACGCATCACGCTTCACGCATCACGCTTCATTCATCACGCATCAGTGAAACCTTAGTTTTCTAGTTTTGGCATTGTACAAATTCCGTTTTAAGCGTATTACAGGAATTGGATCATGGACTATGGCAGCAGTTGCAGCCAGGTGGTGTGCCAGCCACTTGCTCTCTCCTCTCTCAATGATCTGATGAGCATTCTATTTGATTTCAATCGTCTGTATTCTATGTTTATTATCACAGATTTGGTGGCTGGCTGTACGGAGTCTTCTGTTGACTATGGAGCTACTGCAGTGACGACGCTGACAGCTGGTTTGCCCAACTGGCCTGCTGACGGGTTTTGTCGAGCATCTTGTCAAGGATGTGCCACATCTTGTGCCGTATCATTACCGTACACCATGTCAGCGGATTTGATGAACGTCAACGGATGGAGTGGCGTCAACTCAGGCCACCCCGGAGTCATGTACAATGTGCAAGACATGAATAACTTTGACTTCGTTTACTTCAGGTAATTCAAAACGTCATTGTCATATATATAAATGAATGATTACAATGTGGAGATAAACACAATGACAGCTCTTTTGCAATATCATGCAATGTTTTACTTAATACTTTACACGCTAAGCACGATATTTGTTTTTAATCTGTTTTATTATTAGCAGGTTATATAATAGTTGGGAATGAAATGAGTGCTTATAAACATCACGATTTGCAAATATTTGATCTCAAATTAATCAAATACGAGTAATTACCCCCGCTTTAACCCTTTAACCGCCGGTGCCGCATATATTCTGTTTTTACTAGCACATGAAGTATAACATTTTAAATATGTTAAAGATAAAATGTGACATCAACCAGCAAGATTTAAAAAGAGGTGACCTCCATTTTGTCCAATCTGAATAGTTTTCACTCACTTGAAGTTGTGGATCGCGTCAGCGAGACACAACTTCAAGTGGGTGAAAATGTAAATGGAATAGTTTGGCGGTTAAAGGGTCAAGTTGTGGGTCTTGGCACAACTTCAAGTGGGAGAAAACTGAAAAAAAAGATAACTTAGCGGGCAGAGGGTTTAATTCAGAAATTAAGTAAGAAATAATGTATATTTTCAGACCGCACTCAGAGTCGAGTTGCTTTCAACTTGGTTTCTTGGAAAATGGCGTGTTCAAGGACGCAGGCTCTGGATCTTGTCCTTCAGGACCTCCTGCTGGGGGTGTCTGGTTTAATGTCTCTGTGAAGGTCACTTCTAGCTCTGCCGTCATAAGCATAAATGAGGAAGTCGTCACCACTGCCACTCCACATTTCCCTATCTTGTCAGCAACAGGTGTAATTGCTTGCAATGGTTACGATAATGTTATTTCTTACAAGAAGTGTATGATTGGCTAGCATTAATGGTTTGATACACCAAACTTAAAATAGGCCTACAGCCAATTGATAAATTTAATTATTTTTCTAAGTCTATTTTTTATTTTTTATCATTGATCAAGTAAATACCCAACATTTATGAAGATAATTATTTCAATTTTGTAACTATATTTAACAGCTATTTAACATACATACGCCTATTCTGATTGTTGTAGTATGCGCTTATTGTTCAAAATAAATACATATAATTGAATGTTATGAGTTGTGTTAAATTGTTCCCAATAGATATACAAATATATACACGGTATAGAACGAATTTACGCATCTCTCACTGCTGATACACATGAGATGTGATGATTGATTTGCGGTCACTAAAACTCCCAGTAATAATTCAAAAGAGCTTTTTCAAATCGCTTGTAAATCATCTTGTTTTTGCACAGATTCACTCGCATAATGACACAGCATCGTATCGTATCAACACATTGGATTACTAATTGGATTACTAATTACACATTGGATTACTAAGACATTTATGATGATTTAAAATTGAAAGTAACCCTTTGGTCGCCATGGATAATACAAAAATATTTCAGCGTCGTAAGGGTTTTTGCGGGTCCGGTGTCTATTAAAGAGCTAAATTAAATAATCTAAATTTCCACCCACTTACCTCTTTCTTTACTAATTTCGCATTTATACAAAAACTACCTTCCTTCACCAAATTCGCATTTATGCGAAATTCACATGTGTACATGCATTAATTGCAATGGAGATATTTCATTACATGCGTGGTTGAAAATCGCCATCCGTAATGGTCAGTGGCATGGACGCAATGTCCGCTTGCATTTTTATTTTGTGCGATCTGCGCATGCGCATAGCTATAACCTGTGATGTGACCAGGGGCTACCTCAGAGGTCCTCCTTAAAAAAAGTCGGTTTCAGGGGGTAGTTTTATCAGGAGGAAGTCGGTAAAAGAAGAGGTAAAGTTGTGTCTCGCTAAAGCGACCCACAACTTCAAGTGGGTGGAAGCTACTCATATTTGTTTTATTTGAGAAAAGTTTACGAATCCTGAGGTTTAAACATGGATTTTTTCCGAATAACAGTCATTGGATAAGCTAATATTGTTGTTGTTGTTGTTGGTGGTGGTGGCGGTAGTGGCTTTGGTGGTGTTGTTGTTCTTGCTGCTGCTGCTGCTGCTGCTGCTGTTGTTGTTACTCTATGAGAGGTATATCATTTTGTGGCTATATACCGGATTATACCCATCTGGGTCTAAACTTCTAAACTTATATTACCACTTGAGGTGGGTATAATCCGGTAATAAAGATCCAAATAAAATGAGCTTTTAACCAGAGCCGACATAGATGGCATGGGGCATTGCCAAGCATGCGATGATGACTGATGAATGCGGCAAGTGATCGTCTTCAGTTCCGGTTTGGACAATGCTCAGGCTTCATGTCATTAGACCAGCTGCAAACTACGAAATTCCAATAGTGAACTGCACTATTGAGCAGCTGTCAGTTAATGATACCAGTAATATAAGGTCATATAACGGACGTGTCACTTGATCAACTCAGATAAATTGTTGGAAAGTTAACTAATTTATTGACTATTGTACAACCAAAACAGGGCGGGGGCCCTAGGGTAGTGGTTAGCACCGCTGCCTTTCACGCCAGAGTCCGGGGTTCGGTTCCCGCTCTCGGCGGTTTGAAAGAAACAAAATCGTTTCTTCCCCATCCACGTGTGAAAGTTAGTATTGTGGGGAGCCTCCGTGACCGAGAGGTAGCGTGCTCGGCCTCAGACCGCCAGGGCTCGAATTTCGAATCCTGTGTCTGGAGGACAGTGTCATCTCTATCATCTCACCATCCTCAGGAGGTTCTCCTGGCCCTGTTTAGCCTATATGTGCACAAAGGTGGCCTAAAGCCCGATTCATTTCATTTACAACCAAAACATTCGGTTGATTAACCCTTCATGTTGTAAATTCTTCGACTAAATGACGGTAATTAATATACAGGCCTCTCTTTATATATTTATAATTCCATCTACATCTGCTTCCATGTAGGCCTAACTAGCGGAACGTGATTTGTTTTATATGTTTGTATATTTAATATTAAACTGAATGACGGGTATTGTTGTATTTTTTTTAATAATAAAAAAAATAATTTTGTGGAGGTGAGCTTATTCCGGTGGTAGTACTACTACCGGATTAGGCACACCTGCCATATCTCAGTGACTGAATGAGGGTCAAATCCGGCAGTAGTATATAACGGAAATATTTTACAATCTTTAAACTGTAATGTTATTAATTAGTAACCATACAATAAGGTTCATCTGTGAAAAAATCGTAAAAAAAACGTTTCTCAATTGATTCATTTAGCTGAAGGTGTCCAAGTTTACCAAAAAAAGTTAGGTAAGATCAGAGTTGGAGAAAATAATTTTTGAGAGGTCAGAGGTCAAACACCCCAAATCAGTAAAATTGCGCGATATTTGAAGAGAATATCCACATGCTTTAATACATTAAATATATAATTATTACATTAGTACAGTCTTAGCTTAATATGTAAAAACTTTAAATCATCATATGATATTTTTTAGTATTTTTTAGTAGATTTGCTTATTCAATGTAATCTCAAGTACATTTTGCTGGCTTTTTGTAGAATTTGGGTGTTTTACCTTTGACCCCTGAAAAATGACTTTCTCGAACTTTAATCTTACCTAACTTTTTTTTAGTAATACTAGACACCCTTAGCCAAATTAATCAGTTGAGAAACGATTTTTCACGATTTTTTTACAGATTGGTTAATTATGGGCTTAAAATAGGGATACTATAAATGGACGTTGTTAAGCACAAGGGGACCAACCCACATTACCATTAAAAATGAGATTTTTGTTTTATGACGTAGCCAGTACACCAGTCGTCATTAAAAAAAATGGACCTAGACGATTAAACGAAATTTTACGCCGCCTAGCGAGTTGGGACCAAACCACAAACGACAAATGGGCCATTCTGAGTTTTGCACAACAGAACCAACCCACACATGCAAATGCTAAAAGCTGTAAAATATGTTCAGATTGTTCTAAAACCATGACAAAGTAGCAGTATGATATCTTGTTATCAATTATGGAACATATGGTCATGAAATTAATATGTGTCCGTAACAAGTAATTATGCTATACAAATTTTCTGATTAATCATTTTGCTATTTGTGGGTTGGTTCTCTTTACCGTAATTAACAATGCAATTTTTTTTTAGTTATTTAAAAAGTATTTTATTTTTACAAAAAGTAACATTAACTATATTTTGAGTGATCCTCATCTAATTTATTAATACATTGTTCTATTTTAAACATGATATGTCCCATTACAATCCTTAGTGGTAGATAAATAACTACCATTTGCCACTTTATGTGGGTTGGTTCCCTTGTGTAAAACGATATTTCACTCAGGGTTCAAGTGATTTATATTCAAATATTGACCTTATGTGTTGAAAGCATTATTATATTTCTAATGTTCATGTAACCTTTGTCGCAATGTGCTTTTTGACAGTAAGACATCACATAGGCCTAATAGTTTACTGTCTTAAAAAGAGTTTGAACTAAAAAGATGGTGTGTTAATTATTTCAGTATTGAATGTTCGCCTTTTAATTACGTTATTCTGACAATGAAATAGGAAAGATGAATTGTTTTGTATAAATTTTAGCATTAAATATGTTGTGTTTTTATTACATTCTTCTGACAGCGAAATATGGAGGACCGAGTGTGTAATATTTTAACATAAGACTTAGCCGTTTTTATATATCTACTTTTACTACTATCACATTCCCAGCAACATGGGGATGTGCAAGTGATTTTTTAAAGATGTTACAAAAATTCAAAATGGCCGTCAGAGGCGAACTCAATTTTTTTTGTGGGCGCAAAAACTCTAAAACTTAAAGTTAGAAATTATTCAAATTTTACTATGACATTCCCCACGATATGAAGATGTGCAGGTGATTTTTTCAAGGTTTTACTGAAGTTCAAAACGGCCGCCACGGATCAACTTCAATTTTTTTGTGGGCGCAAAAACCCCCAAAAATAGTTTGGTCATTTTTTTTAATTTCAACATCACATTCCTAGCAACATGGGGATGTGCAAGTGATTTTCTAAAGATGCTACCGAAATTTAAATAGCCGCCAGAGGTCAACACAATTTTTTTTGTGGGCGCAAAAACTATAAAAATTAGTCAGAAATTATTTTACAATTATTTTACATTTTACAATCACATTCCCTACGATATGGAGATTTGCAGGTGATTTTGTTAGGGTTTTGCTGAAATTCAAAATGGCCGCCACGGATCACCTTCAATTTTTTTGTGGGCGCCAAAACTCAAAAACTTAAAGCAGAAATTGTTAAAATTTTGCTATGACATTCCCCACGATATGGAGATGTGCAGGTGATTTTTTCAAGGTTTCAAATGGCCGCCACAGATCAACTTCAATTTTTTTGTGGTCGCAAAAACTCAAAAACTTAAAGTCAGTAATTATTCAAATTTTACAATCCCTTTCCCCACGATATGGAGATGTGCAGGTGATTGTATTAAGGCTTTACTAATATTCAAAATGGCCGCCATGGATGAACTTCATATTTTTTTGTGGGCGCAAAAATTCAAAAATTGAAATCAGAAAAAATCACATTTTACAATCACATTACCCAGCATCTGGAAATGTGCAGGTGATTTTACTGAAATTTAAAATGGCCACCACAAGTCGACTTTTTTAATATTTGTGACGCAAAAACTCTAACCCAATTGATGGCGGTGAATGATATAGGACTTTATGCAGGCCTCTTGTTTTATATAGGCCCACATAGACCGGGGCAGATCCAGAATTTTGAAAAAAGGGAGGGGGTCCGATGAAAAATCAGTTGTCCTCCAACCAAAAAAAAATACATAATAATAAGTAACTTATCAAACAAAAACATTTTCGGCCGAAATTTTGGCAAATAATGATGCTTTCACAATTTTGGTCGATTTTTCGTCAATATAGGAGGGGGGGTCAGGACACCCCTCTTGACCCCCCCCCCCTCTGGATGTGCCACTGTAGATACGTCCTATTATATTATTGGTGAGAAGAGCGAAAATCTAGCCAAACATGGAGGAGACGTTGGGCTGAAGTCTTGGAACAGGGCGTCTTGCTCCATCAGCATTTTTCACACAGTGACAGAAAAAGAGTCAAATACGCAAAATTTCGTCATATAATACGTCCACGTTACATATATACTAAAAATTATTCCATTTCCAATGTTCTCATCATAATGCAGAGACAGATATATATATATGGTCTGAAAATGAGAAACACATTGAGGAATGGGCATTAATGTATCGGATCGACACGGGCTCAATATAAAAATGTTGGTTGGTTCCATTGTCCGAAATTGGAATACGCGATTCATCATTTTTAACAACAGAACCCCGACCATTAGAGCGCCTGCACCACACACGCTATCATCAACACAATCACAAAAATGTTCCTTAGAGGACATGTTCAAACGACTATTCTAATAATTCCATGCAATCAACTCTGATTTTATTTCCCGAATTAACACAGCTCATCAAGCTTTAAGTTCATTTTACAGAAAATGACTTCCTTGTGGGTTGGTTCCCTTGTGCTTAATAACGTCCAAATATGCCTTTGGGGAAAAAATTCCCTTTGGAAAAAGGTTTTATTTTGGGGCTCGGGAATTAACAGCATATATGGGCTTGGATAATTTTTGGGGGTAAATTGAAGCAGGTATACATTTATTTATTCATATATTACCCACAGAGTTTAATATTATCATTACACTGATTAGGCACATCGGTAATATTTTTATGCCTAAGAAGGTAAATCGCTCGGAGTTATAGATCCCAGTTTTGACATATTTGGTCCTGTTGTGCCTTCACTTAGACAGATAAACATACATAATAAATAATAAATAACATGTATCATACAATACCAGGTACGGTATGTGACAAAGAAAAATGTACAGAGAAGTCCGTTGCTTTTGGTGATCATGTGGTCAGCTGCTTCGGTTTCGTCCTAATAAGTCCAATAACACGAAAGATTTTTTTCTGTCACAATATCCAATTAAAAGCGCTTTTGGTATTTTTGTAAAGTAGAAAAGCAAAAAAATAAAATTTAAAAATCGCAAAAACATTTCCTCATGGGCTTCCATCTTGAACTAATATATCATCCTCATACCTATATTGTGTTAAAATTTATATTGTGTTAATATTTCCATTTTTTGCTTGTTACATATTAATAATGACGGACATCTAATCGGCAAGTCAGGTAAGACGACTGTGACCTGCATGAGAGGTCAATGCCCAATAATTCCCTTGAGATTGTAGTTTATTTACCTAATACGTGGCATACTTAATTTGTGATAAAAGTGTTTCATATTGTAGTAAAAAGATCCTATGTCACCCAGAATAACTGCATTAAGACAGACAGGGTCTAATTGGCATGGTTACCGTATCACCTGTCAAAGATGCTACAAAAAGAGACATAAACAGACGAATTGTACGGTCTATATCTAGAAATTAGGCTATGATGATAGGGCTGCTATACAAACCTTGTCTTTAGCAAAAAGATTTACCATATCATATAAGTCTAGGTAAGACAAAATTATGAAAATATATTTGATGCGAAAATTTCCAATTGTGAGCCTATTATCAATGATTGCGATTCTAGTAATTATTTCCAATGAGGAATGTGTTAAAAATGTTATTAAAACCATATCAGATATGCTTCCTAAGTCTCTAAAATCGCACGTGGCTGGGAATTTAGCACACCTGAATATATGCAGCTTAAATAGTGTTACATTGAATAAAAATGACCAAGTGCGTACACTTTTAGAAGATAAAACTATTGATGTTTTAGAACTCGCTGAAACATAAGACGATTGTATCTGATTAGGACGTTTCTTTTAATGGTTACACATTGCACTGCAACGGTGAATATTCTGATCAACTAACCAAATATGCAAATATTGGGACCATTTTGGTGTCAATTAAACTTCCAAAGTGTGAACCATTTTATATTATGTTCATTTCATCGTCCTCCATCTGCCAAAGATGATTATTTTAATGACATACTCAATAATTTTGAATCGGCTTGATCAGAAAATGAGATAATAATCCTGGGGGATTTTAATTTTGATTGCGTTATTCATTCACTCTTGCTATGAACCCAGCTCACCACATTGGCCTTTTACTGAACTGTTCACAGCTGATTACAAATTACACTTGTTCGTTTTTGAGTAGTATGTCTACGATTGACCATATATATATACATCTATGCCTGAACTACATGTCTGTTCAGGCGTTATACCATGTGACCCATGTTCGATAAGCGATCATGATATTATTTATACTGTTTTGAAACCTTCGCATAAATCTAAGTCTCAACTCAGAGTAATTACCATGCGAGATCATGTTGTGGACACTAGTTAAATAATTTCAATTACAATTTATTTTCTTGAAATGTCCCTTAACATGCTTTAAAAAGCTCCATAGCTTCATCCTTACAGCCTTACAGCCTAGTCTGCTAATAAAGTGATACATATCCACACACTGTCATTATTACACCTATAGATGTAGGCTCTATGACTCATGGGGATAGGTATATTCATGTTATTTTTTAGCGTCTGTTTCAATTAACCCTTTAAGTCCTCACGATGCACTGAAGCATCGTTTTAAACTATTGAAAACATACTTGTTTTTTTCACAGCTAACGGTTTTAAAAGGCAAATTTCGATGAAATTGTTCTACGAATACATAGTAATTCTCTTCAATTTATCACCCACATCAAATCATCTTCATCCACTACAAGTCGAGAATTGCGACAGCAATTCGCGGCTTGAAGTGGATGAAGATGACAATAATAAATTCAGGATTGAAAGGGTTAAGCCAGAGAGGCCTAGTTATCATTAGAAAGTAATTAACGAGACTAAACGAGCTCCTTCTATTGGTGTAGCTAAATTATACTATATACTTGGGTTAAGTAGGCCTATGCGTGCTTTCATGCGGCAAGGCACACTCACGAATCGGTGAATCACCTAATTACTTGTTCAAAAATTTGGCCTGGTAATTGAAGTTTGACAGGCCATCACAAAAATAGTGAAGAGTTCAGAGTTGTATCTGCCACTTTAACAAGCGGCAGATACAACTCTTTCATATTTGTGTGACGTGTACTAGATATCGGCGCGCGATCTGTTCATAAGCGGCATTTCCGCCGAGAAATTGACATTGCAGGTGGAAGGCAACGACCATTGCAGGTGTATTTAGACAACTACCATTACAGTTGTATCTAGGCAACGACCACTGATTACAGGTGTAAGACAACGACAACAAGATGTCTGGCTTCTTTTTCATCTCCCTGACCTGTCTTCTCCTGTGGAATGCAGTTGACAGCCATTTTACTGGTGAGATTAGCTCAATTCTACCACATTTCCACTTATATAGATTTATTCAGTAACTTCTCCATAATTAGTCTCTCCCAACCTAGTTATGTGACTGATGATCGATTATTATCAATATGTTGATCGATTGTTATCAATGTTGTTTTGTACACTAAGTTAGGGCTAACACCAATTATGGTGATTGACTTTTTGGTTCTTTGGGGCGTAACCATATAGATATGGTTTTGTTTTCAATTTACACGTACCTAACTATGAAACATCGAAATTCAACCAATTAGCTATGCTCTTCGGTTGGTTATACCAACCAATTCAAATTCTAAAGTGATCGATTCCCATCACGATGATCTCTCGCATGCATGGTACGGTGTAACGTACTGCAATTCACATCTCGTTAATTTGTTTTTCATCTTTGGTAGTTGCGAATTGAAGAAGATGAAAATTGCGGGTTTTCTTTCTAGAAATTTAAAATTAAAGTATCCGCCAATTGGATTCAGAAAAAAACACCGTCTGTATTCGAATGGTAAGGTCACTGTGGCAGGAGGTTAATAGACTTTAATTGGTCTTCATAACCTTAAAACTGTCAGCATGTTTTTTATGAACAAACAACTACTTTTAACAGATTAAAAATGCTACGTGTTAAAAATGATCGAGTGTTGGCTAATATTTGGTAAATTATGTACACCAACTCAGAGAGTACCATGTAATACACCAACATATAAGTGTCATATAAAGACTAATTTACACAACAATTTCATTGTATCTACACAACCTGTGATTGTTATAGGTAGCCCATTTTAGATCGTCCATTACAGTTTGATTCACAGATAGATATTCGTACGAGAAAATACATACTGCATTGAGCGGATTGGCGAAATGACCTGATCTTAGAGCACTCGTCACTACTTCAAGCCCTCGCCTGGATGCTCGGGTTTAATGTGGTGACTTTCCAGCAAACATAAAACATTTGCATAACATTTGTACAACGTCGGCCCAACGTCTTCGACGTTGGTCCAACATTGTACAAATGTTATTCAAAGGTTTCGTGTTCGGTGGGTTTGTCGGCTGAGATGTGCTCATCTCACCATCCCAATGATGCGGTATACATGCATATCATGGTCCAACATCCAGTCAATTTGCTAAGTTATTGGATCACAACGAAATTGGTAAACGGTTAAACCGAGTGCTTTCCCGATACAAGTAAAATCTTTGCAATTGATCAAGGATCAGCCTATTTTTAGAATCAGTATTTTAGGGTGATAGTTATATGAACTAAGCAGGATACTACTTTGTTGTGATATACCATATACTGTGCAGTCAAAATAATAATATTAAACTTGATAGTATATAACACATGACACCTGGTAGAATGCGTATGTATCAAATACATGTAAAATAGATGCATAGAAATAAAGCTAGGGAGACCAGATAAGGATGGGCAGTGGTGGATTCAGCAATTGAAGCCAGTTTGTTTACTATAATTTCTAATACACGCCACAGCTGGCACAGTCATCCTCTTATGTGCTTTAAAGGGGTCCGGGGTCATGCTCTTCCAGAAATATATCAAAATCTAAGGCCTGAAATGGTGCTTTTTGGAGCATACAAAAGCCCAAATTAGTAGTTTTTGGGGGTAGGGGCCTACTGAATCGAGGGTGCCGCTCCCTCTGGATCAGCTACTGATGGGTTGCATAATTCGATTGGGCTGATATTCATATTCGTCTGGAGATGATATACCAAGGAGATCAAAATGGGCACAGCACAGACCCTAATAAACTGTTTCAGGTAAGTCGTCCTTTTTGGGTGTGTTTTTAAGATCTGTTGCTTTTTACTATGGAAGTGAATTGACTTCTATAGCAGTTGATGATAAAGGGATAGTACAGTTTGATCACAAATTGCTCCGCTTCTTTTAATTTAAATCTGTCATTTTCACCGCTTGAATAAATAGTATGTTGGATGACATTACTCATATCATCAAAGTTGGAAGATAAAACATATTTTCTGTGAGATGTCCGCTTCATCTTGCCTAATAAATAGTATATGAGTAAAGATCTGTGCCACGATGTGTCATTACTGTATCAGGATGATACATTATGTCAGTAGATCTATATGCATATAATTATGTTACAGTACTATAATGTACAGAAAATATATTATAGAACCATAAAGCTACAATTGAATGTTAAAATATGGCATAATAATATAATTTCACTATATAATCTTGTCTTAAACCTGGCATAGTGTCGATATATGATATTATAGTAGGGCCTACCATAATATGGAATTATAATGATAATATATGGCAACAAAATGTCGTCGGTATGCCGACATTTAAAAGTATAATAAAATCTTAATGTTTTTATACCCCAGTATGACACTCATATGGTGGGATATTCCACATTATACCATACAATGATGGGATGGAGCACTACAGTGTCAGGATGTGTTACTTGAATAAAATAATAATACTATAATATTGCACTAGATGTAGTGTAAAAATATCCACATCATTGTATATGGTATTAAATGTTATCAGTATACCGTCACAATAGGATGCTATATTTCAGAATTTAGAGTTATAGTAATAAGATATGATACTAATTTTCCGAAACATGCTATTATAATGTATATAATTATATGACATTAACTAGTCGATATATGACATTTTGTTTAACTGTATATGACAGTGTGAGTTCTGGTAATGAAATTATATGTGGAGATATTGTATGCAACATCAGCATATAATGTCAGAATATGGCTTTATTAAGTGTGTATGTAGCTATATAATTGGCAATACAGTAGTGAGTAGAACCTACTGTGAGCACCTACTCTAAGGAGCAGCCAACCTCCTAAGCGAGGCCACTTTGTCATTTCAAAAAAATACATTTTGTATACAAATGAACCTATATGCAGCCACCTATATTAAAAAGCCACTTTAACTGTGTCGCAATGGTGGCGTGATCAAGATCTGCTGAAGGCAGGTCGAAACGTTGAAATTGTAATCGTTTCACACTAAAGTTCCAAAGTGAGTAAAATTTATTCACAAATCTGACATTTTAGTATCCTAGATCAAAGCCATTATAATGGCATGATATTGCTGTATTATGGATATACGTGACACATAAATATCCTCATATGCTATTATATAATATGAGATATTAGTAATATAATTGAGGGATGTATTGCATATTATAATGTTCTTTATCAGGCCTGCTATAGTGTGGAAATATTGTATTGTAATATCAGAATAAGATGTCATGTAAATATCAGAATGTCACTTTAATGTGACGATATGGCATTATATATTATATGCTGGTATATATTATATATATATATATATATAACCCGCATGGATTTAATGTGGCATAGATATAAGATGACACCAAGGTCATTAGGGTCATTTCAAGGTCAAGGTAAATAAATTTATTTTTTTGGGGTGGCTACCACAGACAGACAGACAGCTATTTTATTGACAGAAATAAAAGTCATTACAGACTTATTTGTCATAGTAATAAGAGAGATATATGTACATGTATATACAAGAATGTTAGTCTGTTAAAATCATATATGACAATATACATGGTATGATAAACAACTAAAATCATGTTAGGTGGCATTGCCATAATAAAGACTGGGTATTTCGGTAATATAAATGACTACTTCTTAAAATAAAATTAAAAGGCATAGCCAAGATAACATGGGGGTCTATCATTTCGTTTCCCGCACCAAAACCAGAGATAAAATAGCTACTATGCATAACATACTAATTATATATAGTAGCAAAAAAGACACTCTGGAAAGCGTAGAAACCAAAAATATATACAAGTGCATAATTATGCTACAGTAACTGGAGTATGAAATAAGACAATGGTAAAAATTATATGGTATTTAAAAAATATATATATATATAACATAAAGCAGTACAATTAATGTGCCAATCCGCGGAACAGGTAGCTCCGAGCCATGTCACCATGCAAGCACAGTCACTATGAACTCGGAGATTCCCTGATATTGACTAGTGGTGTAAACTTAACAACGTAATAACAGTACTACTACCGAAACACAATATATACATACTAATAAAAGTCGGACATTGTGGTTCGTCGACTGCCAACAAAGTATAGCATCAGAACCATCCATATTATCGAGTGTTGCAGACTTAGTGATGTAATAACAATGACAATTACGGATAATAATTATGTGTGCCATTCACGCAGGACATGGCACTCACACAATAACATTAAAGTTTATTTAATTAACTAGTGATTTATTACCTATATGGCCCTCGCACAAAAAAAAAATTACAGCTTATTTTAATTCACTATATTGTTTATTTCATACCATTTCACTCACGACCTAGTTAGAACCACATACTCGGAGTTACAATCGAAGAAAAACTTTCCCTACCTCATATATAAAATCAGTTGACTTAGCAACTCTGAAATCCTCCATAAGGCCCCACCTCGTCTGATAACAAAGGCGACGGAAACGTCCCGAACTGGCCCTAAAAAGCCAAATAATAAATCCGAGAGCAACAGCCGTCCTGATATGTGGTAATACCCAAGTCAGATCATGAAGGCATGATAATATGGATAATATAGCGATAGATGACTTTGATTTATTATACTCGGTGTTTTTAACAATTGATTTGTTTAAAACAACCATAGATAAATTGCGCTAGTGACTTCACCACTGTTATGTCTCTAGATGTCATAATTTGTAGAAACATTTCATTTGTCGGCTGTATATTGATAGTTGCGGTTACAGAGTTAAACAAGATTTTGCGTTCATTATTCATAGCGTTACAGTGGAGAAGAAGATGTATTTCGGCGTCAATTTCGTTTAATTCACACCTTGTGCATATTCGCTGGTTTATTGGAGTGATTGGATTATTTATTGTATCGTCCTCTTTCTATATTTAGATCATGTGAGCTCATTCGTTAACTCTCCATTGATGTTATGAGATGGTTACCCCTTGTGTGTAAGATATATGGCTCAACACAGAAATATTTTTTTACTACTGCATATGTGCGCAGCTTACTCGAACTCTCAATATCTTTTCTCCACTGCTGTGTAAATACTCTAACAATTGATTCTTAAAATAAAAGCATGAATTTATTTGTATCCCCAATATTCTGTGATTCCCAAATTTGATCAAGCCCGGCTCGTTCGAGGACAGAGCGAATACGGGAACACCAATTCGTGAAGCCAATGCCATCTAGCTCAAGAGGCGTATTGTAGGCATTTCTGACTGGATGGCTCTGAGATAGTTTTAGAATTCTACACCAATATTTTACGGCTTTTATGTGTTGTCGGATGATCAGTGGAAATCGTCCCGTGTCCCTATATATTGCAGGTGTAGGTGTTTGCTTTCTAACTCCAAGTGTAGATTTAAAAAAATTTAGATGGATTTTTTCCAGATCGTTAACATCATCGCCTGTGTACCATATATCACTTCCATATTCTAGTATGGGCAATATTTGACAGTCAAATGCCTTGAACGCAATAGTGGGTGACAATTTACCGACCACAGGACGGGACGGTTTACGTACAGAAAAAATTGCTTTCCCAGCTTGGGGAGCAAGATGAGAAAAAGTTTATATTAACACGGTATTAGCAGACTTGGTGCTATACACCACACCCAGGTATTTATATTGTTCAGCTTTTTCTATAATGTTATCACCATAGTGGAAGCTTCCGTGTACTTTTGTGTAACGCTCATTAAAGATTAGAACTTTTGTTTTAGGAATGCTTACTATGATATGCCAAAGGGAAGCATATAAATACAGAGCAGTTAGCTGTTTTTGTAATCCCTCAGCAGATTCTGAAAAAAGGACAAGGTCATCTGCAAATAACAGATATATCATTAGTAAGGTGTCCACAGGGGTACCTTGATATTGGTCAAATGTTGCGGATATGTCTTGTAAAAATTCCGTGAATAGTTTGGGACTGAGCATACCATCATACCGCCTTGTAGAACCCCATATTTGCTTTTTAATATGTCACTGATACGCGAGTCCCATTTTACACGACACTCTGCTTTAGAAAACATGCTTCTTATTACGTTTAGCAAATTGCCGTCTATTCCCCTGTTCAATAATTTGTAGTATAATGCTGTTCTATCAATATAGTCAAATGCTTTTGTGAAATCGACAAAGCATGTATACAGGGGTTTAGAAAGACACCTTTGTTTATCTATGATGGCACATAGTATGAGTATAGTGTCCGTAGTTCGCGAATTGCTTTTAAAACCAGCTTGATAAGGATCATTATCATTACACACTTCGTTTTTAAATGAGAGTCTGTTATTAAGTATAGAATCAAATAGTTTCCCAATACACGGCATGACTGTGATTTTCCTGTAATTATCTGGAACACCATGGTCCCCCTTTTTGTAGACAGGGTGGATTATACCGGTAGCCCATCTAGATGGATATTCCCCATTGGTAAGAATGGTATTGAACAACAATTCTAATGCTGGCAATAGTTCATTACATCCAAATTTGTAAAATTCGGCAGAAATACCATCTACACCCGCTGCTTTCTTGCATTTCAACTTTTGAATTGCCTTTTTAATTTCTTCTGCAGTTATGGGACTGTTTAGGAACTGTGTCATATTAGATTTATCGTGCTCTACATCATGTTGAAATGAAGTAACTTGCTTTATAATATTATTCATGTGTTCATAATCAAAATAATCCACATGTGGTGGGTAGACTTGTTGTTCAAAGTATTTCACAAAGTCTGCCAAAGTAGGCCCTGTAGTAACATTTCTATGATTTAAAGATTTGCAGGATTTCCAATAGGAATTAGGATCTTCCGATCTCATATTTTCCAGCTCACTAAGTTTGGCTTGCTGGTATTGTCTTTTCTTTCTTTGGATTAATTGCTTATATTGTCGTAAGATTATATTATATTCGCCATGCCGTGCGTTAAAGTCTCTCTGTTTAGCAATATTATTAACAACATACTTCAAGGATTTACATTCTTTATCATACCAGGGGTTAGAGGGAAAATTATTTTGAGTGTTCTTTCTTTGCTTCGAAATATGTTTCCTTGCTGGGAATAATGGCGAAATTACATTTTCTATCATACCATTGAACATGTCACATAGAGTGTCAGTATTACACCCATCGATGACGGCACACAGCATTTCCTCAAATGCATGACACGTTCGCTCATCTCGTAAAGCTAGTTGATATTCTTGTTTTTTCTCGTCTTGCCATATGAAAAAAATAGAGCAAGAAGCTTTGTCATTTACACAGGTATCTATTTTTAATGGGTTGTAATCATCATCATCATCGAATTTAGTATTGGAAATATTGAACTGTATGTGACAATGATCTGATTCCACCAATTTCGGTAGAACTTCAAATTTGCTGATTATGTTATCTTCATTTAAAATCAGATAGTCTATTGTGCTTGAACCATTGGGAGAGTAGTATGTAAAGCGGCCGATACCATTATCATTATACATCCGCCCATTGGCTATTTTGAAACCTGTATTTATACAAAACTTTAGTAAAAGTTGACCGTATTTGTTAATTACTTTATCTTCATTAGAACGTTGATTTGGAACATTTACATCGGTATCTATTACCCCAGCTTCATAGTCCGGAGCCTGACCAGTTCGGCTATTAAAGTCACCACATAATAGGATGTGGTGCGTTCCTATATATCTAGCCACTTCCTCTTCTAGCATAGTAAAATAGTCATTTCTTACACCAACATATGTTGAGTTTTCTGGTGGTATATAGGTACACCAAATTTTAATGTTTTTCTGACAACAGTCTGTAGCTAATGTTAACCATACCAAATAGTCATAGGTGTGGTCTATCCTAGTTAAATTTGCATATTTATTTGAAATAAGTATGCCAATACCACCAGAAGGCATTTTTATGTTTAAGTTTTCTACTTACATGGTGGAATTTATAACCAGGTAATGACAATCTGAAATCATTCCCTTTCATTGTTTCTATAAAAAATATTATATCGTAGTTGCGGATAAATGTAAAGAGATCAGAGTCTGTCATTTTGTTACCTAGACCATTATTGTTCCATGACAGCACGCGTATTTTACTGACCTGATCATTGTTAATTACTCTATTCACATCTGTTATGTCCGAGTGATGATTGTTTCTATGGGAAAACACTGACCATTAATGGAGTGATTGTTGAGGACTTCTGCCATGGCAGAAATCAGTATTTGCTGTCCCTCCTCATTTAAGTGGATTCCACCACGATAAAGGTGTTGTTTTTTCACGGGAGTGGGCAAATAGTCAGCATTGGACAGTTTTGCACATATTTCACGTATGTGACAATTTATGTGGTGAATGTGGGCATTATATTTGTTCTGTTTTCTAGGGGGGATTTCAGCCACGTAGAAATGTGTGTTTGGGAATCCCTTCATTTTATCAGCCTGTCTGTTAATATCCTCCTTTACCTTGTTCGAGGATTGCTACCTTGCTACCGAGGATTAGTATTGTTACGAACTTGGGCAAAATAATGATTAAATTTTTTTTTTTTTAATTTCTTCCAAAAGTAAAGGGTTTCTGCCTTTAAAAACCATGTTCAGGTATGGATTGTTAGAGTATTCCAATCATTTCAAGTGTTTTTTGGGCTCAATAGGTTATTTCGAAGACGATGTATAGAAATAAAAAATATGTTTATTCTCAAAAACGTATGTACAAAAAGGCGCTGGATTATACGCATATTTGTCATATTTTTAAACTAAAGAGTTTGAATGGTATGCTTAAATACAAAGTTAAAAAGTTATTCTGGCTATAATAATGTTGATTGACTGTTAAAATTGACAATGTAAGGGTGAATTTAGCGGCCATTTTAGAAATACTCTGTAGCTCTAGATCAAATAGTATTATCCAAAGGTATATTAGTGTGAAGCTATATTACATCCAGATTGTTTTTGATTTTTAATTGAGTGTTTTCTGTTCAGAATAATGTTGATTGACTGGTAAAATTGACAATTTAAGGGATAATTTGGCGGCCATTTTGAAAATACTCTGTAGCTCTATTGCACACACATGAAAGCTGACAACCGGTCGGGGTTTCATTATAAGAGGTCTGAGAATACATCTAGCAAGGTCTTACGTATGCACAGAAAAGTCGACACGAAAACCTTAAATAAGCTCTTTTCTGATTCCTGGCCAACTGACTATCAGAATCATTGTGTATTTTATTTTATTTTTCAGCGAGATATCACAGATTTGACCAACACCAAAGGGACAGCCAAATAAATTCCTCATATATCTGACTGTAACATACTTATTAATTTGTCAAATGCCAAAAGATTGAAAATGATTATCTAAAAACACACCACTACATTATTTTCTTTGTCCGATCACTACATTCTAAGCCGGGAATAGAGAGTTATTGTTCACATAGTGCAGACCAATTATCGTGGTAGGCCCATGGTGCTATAATCACTCACGTGTGACCGAGCTGTTGATTATGAGGGATACTCATTATGTTCGGATGTGTTTGAAGTCAGTTAAAACCCTCGGGAGCTCTACGTTCTTAGCTCTGAAAAAGGCCACGGCCTTCGGCCTCGACCATTTTTACAGCCAATCATATGGAGTTCCTTGGGCTTTATCCTACACGTAATCCTGAACACGGGTTATTATAAGTTGGCATGTACATGTATAATTATGTTTTTACACTAACAACTGAGTGCCTTGTGTTTTCAACCTTTACACCGCTGCAATATTTATATATAATGCCGTGTTCTTTACTAATTATCTAATACATACACACTGGAGACCACAGTGGAGTCTTTTTTTCAATTTGAAATCATCATAAATGTCTTAGTTATCTCTTTCCGCTTAATTTGAATACCTCAATGTTATGGGCTTGACATAGTAGCCAGTGAATCTAATGTAATTCCTCATATTCGACTAATTTGGGTACACTGATCACGTTGGAATGGTTATTTTTACATTTAAAGGTCATCTAGAGGTCAAAACTAAGGTGGCTGCCGATAACAACATGAACATTTTTCATTTCTTCCAGTGACTAACTATTTATTATTAAATTCTGAAATATTATAGATCCATAATTGAATTAAATAATACTCCATTTCAGACTAATTTGAAGAAGTTGATTGCAATGGAATTAATATTTTACGTTGCAATGTCATTTAGAGGTCAAAACCAGAATTACCGGCCAGCACCTTGATTTCTCAACTTTTGACATAACAGGTCTAGAATATAATGTAATACCCCATTTTCGACTTATTCTGGTACACTGAGTATGTTATTTTAACGTTTTAATGTCAAACCAATATGGCAGTGGCAGCCAATGTCTGACACAAAAAAAAAATATTTTCACCATTGAGTAGGCTACTGTTAATCAATATGTTTGGGCTATATTGAACTTTGTTTAGTTCTTTCTCGTTTTTCTGTTTTCCATGTCCAAAAAGCGAAGTTCTATTTTTCCATCAGTTTTCACGCTATCAACTTGCAATTGTAACAAAATGTGCCTCGGATAGTCAGGCTGCATGCTATATCTTTTTTTAATAATTATATTTGGGCTATGCCCAAATATATTGATCTTACAACGGAATTTTGAACTTATTATTCTTGGCACGTTTTTGTAAGACGCTATTTCTCCCCGAGTTTTTATCTAATCAGCTTTAACTTTTGACACAACATTCCCAGAGTAGTCAGGAGGGGTGCTATGACTTTTCTAAGACATCCATCGTGTTCTTCCAGACTAATCCACGGATCTTGAATGGCAAAAGGCAGTTTCTGCTTACTTGTAAAGTGAGCAGATACCGCACTATGCTGCTCTCCAAATGCAAAAGGCAGTATCTGCTCACTTGTAAAGTGGGCAGATACTGTCTTTTGGATTGCACGGCAGTAGGCCCTAATTGGGTCCATCGTTGGTTCAATGTCGGGTGATCCTCCATTCAATGCCAAGAGGGTGTACAGGGTGCCCCTATGTCTAGACCTACTCCACCTTACTAGATTTCATATAAAAAATACATTTATCCAATGTTTCAATTCCGCGCCAGCGTCACAGACAATGGCCCAGTATTGAACCAATATTGTGTATTTGGTATGGACAGTTGAAACCTTTGAAATGTTACAACTAAAACTAGACATGAATTGTGACTTTACAAGTAACATTAATATTTGGGCTAGGTTTTCGTGGTGGCCATTTTGAATTCGGTTGGGTTATTTTTTTGATTGGAATTTCGCATATGAGTTTTTTGGTAGCCATTCTGAACTGTAATTTCAGACTTCGGACTTCAGGCTTCAAATTTCAGAAGTCCCCACTGAGCTTTTGCAGTTTTAAATAGATATATATTTGTTTGTCAAATGAAATCGCATTCAGGGTGCACAGTACACTCATTGACTTGTCTCTCTGTTGATTTTTAGGCCTATAATTGGGTCCAATGTTGGTTCAATAGTGGTCATGTCGGGTGATTCTCCATTCATTGCCAGGAGGGTGAACAGGGTGCCCCTATGGTCTGACCTACTCCACCTTTTGTCTCCAGATTTGATAATAAAAATGCATTTATCCAATGTTTCAATTCCGCGCCAGCTTCGCAGCCAGTAGCCCAGTATCGAACCAATATTGTGTATTTGACAGTTGTGTATTTGACGGTTGAAACATTTTAAGTGCTAAAATAACAGTTGTAATCCCATCAAACACGAAACGTCGACACAATGTTGTTTTAATATTGTGCCTGCGTCGCAGACAGTGGTACAGCATTAAACCAACAGAGAGTTAAGTCAATGTGTTTACTGGGCACAATTTATGCTTCTGTTTGACAGACAAACATTTGTCTATTCAAAAGTAAAAAAGCCCAGTGCGCAAGTGTTAAAGGTGTAGTCAACTGTCAAAATTCGCGGGACAAGGGTCCCCCAGAAGGCGATAGTGCCCGTGGGTAAGCTAAGGCCCTATCCCATAATAATACTAAATATGCGTTTCATACCCAAAGCCTCATTAAGAGCAAGTTCTCAAATCACAGCAAGTTCATATATACTTGAGCGACATCTATGAGGTAATAATTCAAAGCCCTTGTCTTTTGCCCCTACTTGGTCGCCTACTCGCAAACAAACTGACTGTATTACTGCGGGGATTTGGAAACTACTTGACCCCCAAGCTTGAATGTATTGTCACCCAGTAAACACAAAACATTTGTATGACTTTATGCAATGTTGGACCAACGTCGAAGACGTTAGGCCTACATAGCATAAATGTCATACAAATGTCTTGCGTTTGCTGGGCAGGAGGACTTTCTCTTAAACCTTGTACATTTATCTAATGTTAGTTCAATGTTGGGCCAGCGTCGCAGACGTTGGCCTAACTTTAAAACAGCATTGGATCAATGTCTCGTTTAAGTAGTATCTTGTAATCAGTTCAGTGGCTATATTAATGCCGTCAATCTGTACTCATAGGCTACTGTTGGCCTACACTTGACCGTCCCAGGCATGCGCGTTTTGAAGCCGAATGATTCTTTAAGGTGCGCAAATACTTACGCAAGTGTGTAAGTGCGCAAGTACTTGGGCAAGTGCGGAAGTGCGCATGTACTTTGGCAAGTATTTACACAAGTGCATGAGTGCGTAAGTGCGCAAGTACTTGCGCAAGTACTTGCGCAAGTGCGTAATTGCTGAAGTACTTGCACAAGTGCTTGCTGAAGTAATTTTGCAGGTACGCAAGAACATGCGCAAGTGCGCAAATCCGTAAGTGCGCAAGTACGCAAGTGCGCTCGCGAGTGCTTGCGTAAATACTAGCACAAGTGCACAAGTGAGTAAGTACTTGCAAAAGTGCGCAAAAAGCCTACTTGCGCAAGTAGAAATCTTTTAAATGCTACATTATAAAATTAAAATGACCGTTGCAATTCCAGCAAACACGAAACGTCAATCCAATATATTTTTCATTTATTTGAAACTGGAAATTGTGTTAGCAATTTCAACTTCAAATGAATGAAAAATAGTGCGAACACTTCATTATGACAAGGGTTAATAAAATAATATAAATTTGGAAGTGTTTATTTTTCAAATTAGATATTTTTTATCATTTTAAGCTGGAAATTGCGTCGTCAGTTTCAAATTAATATAAAATAGCCAAAAATACCCTTATACAACGCGTAAATATTTTTGCATAAACCATGGGGAGCAAATGTTTTTTCTTATAAAACAGGATATATTGTACTACACACCTTTTTCCAAAAAAGGTCTAGGAGGTTTTCGTTTGTATATCAGAACAAAATATGAAAAATATATAGAACAGGATATGTGTGTTTTTACTACCTGTTGTTTACTAGAAAGGGTGTGAGAGGTGCTCGTTATTATACTATTGTAATTTATTTTGAATGGATTGTATGCTCACAGAAGATCATACCCGGTGTTAATAAAATAATATATTCATATAAATCAGTTAGTCCATCCAGTCATCCAGTTGTTGTGTAAGTCTAATTAAAACGCAACATAATTTATATAATTTTGCTTAACGTCGCTTCTGCACATCATGGCAATATCGCGACAGAAGGAAGCCAGATGTTGTGATTATGCCCTGCAGAATAACTTCAGGAGTTCTTTATAATTTGCAGTACCATCGACAGCAGTGCGCAATAGAGGCATTTAAACAGTTGGGAGGACTGTATATGTACAAGCCCGATGACAAACAACCGGGAGTCGAACCCAAGACCTCTGAGTATAATGTCAAAATAGGACAGAACGAACCATCTATATAGATGCGCTATAGGTGCGATCTTTGATTGTTATATGTCGATTTCGACGTGTGGGTCGCATTACTGCTCTGCAAAGCCAAAAAGCAGTAACTGCTTACTTTTTAAGGCAAAATGATCATTTCGTGGGGAATGAATATAAAATAACATATAGGACGTGGGATAATTTTCAACACAACAAGTAAAGAAATAGGCCTAATGATGTGTATATGAAGAAAAAGAAGAATATTTATTTGCATCTGTTTACACAAACAAACAATTTTGCAAAAACATTTAAAAGACAAAACAGCAAATTAAAACGCAACAAAATATGTACTATCTCTATGAAACCGGATTCCAAAGTCTACGTTAGTTAAGTATAGGATAAAGCCCGAGGAGCTTTAGAGTCTTAGCTGGGAAAAATGGCGAGGCCGAAGGTCAACAATAACTCTCCATTCCCGTCTTAGAATGTAGTGGTCAGACAAAGAAAATAATGTAGTGGTGTATTTTAATAACCAATTAATATTACCTTGGCTATCACGTGGCGGAATACGCCAATCCCCACCCGTAATTTCGTTGTTATTTAGAAGAGACTATGCCTATATATATATATATATATATATATATATATATATATATATATATATATATTTGAGGTCGTTGTCCGGGTCCGTAGGCAAGAGGGTTGACAAATAACCTTAATTCTACAGGGGCTCTACTTCATTATTTCTCTGTCAACGCCTGTCGTCTGCGTTTGGGCGGACATAAATTGTAGACATTCCTGTCTTGCAAATTATGACCCTAATGACGCACGCGATACTCAAGTTAACTCTTCAAGCGCCGCATAACTTCTATAGACAATTTTAATTATTATGAAGCTGGCATTCATGAAGGAACTGCGTCCATAGTCGTTCTCGGACTTTATATTTGTCTCTATAATTTCTACCTTCTCGAAGAAAACAAACCAGTATTATATAATAGTACACAATATAATAATAATATGACAGATTTCGGCCATTGATAATAATGATGATGAAAACATAGTTGTAGTACCTGTATGTGAGCAATTTGATAATAATGATATGAATGCTCGTATCAAAGGCGATTAGTTTGACATTAACAGTTTACAACCTGTTTTGATTCGGTTGTAACTAAAGCTAATTTTAGCAGGTAAAAACATTTATATGTAATCGGTACTCGTTTTTTATCTGAGTGAAGAGCACATTAGGATGAAGTGACTTGCATACACCGAAACAACAAAGCGTATAAGAATTTTAATGTTTGACCTCCGAAAAAAAACAATGAAAGATTGACTAACGCAATGAAAGGGATTGGCTAGCGGCAATTGTAATTTGTATAAAGATTGGATAACGCCTTGGGAGATGCCATCAATATATTATGTAACGCTGCTATTCTGCCATATCTGCTTACTTTACAAGTAAGCAGATATTGAATTTTAGCTTTGCAGAGCAGAATTGTAGTATTAAATACCAGACATTTCACTAATATATTTGGGGAATTTGAAACATTTGCCCGTGGAAATACCGTCACAGCGTCAACCATACCTCTGGAACCTGCTTCTTTAAACTTGATTTATTTTGTAAGGATTGCAAACAGTATATCCAGTGGAGAAAGAATTAAGCTCGGATACAGACACATTTGCTAAGGTACATAGCAATGCTCTGACTGTACATCCTCTCTATAGATTCTATCTGGACGTGAAGTCTGATCATGGCACTGTCTACCCTAGCAAACGTGTTTAATTAATTAATTATTCAATAAAACCACACTACTTCCCCCCCCCCCCAGTGAGTATATCAATACTGTCGTGCAAAGCCGAAAGTATCTGCTTACTGTACAGGTAAAATAATACTACGTTTTGGCAACACGGCATTGATCTAGCATTGTGTCAGTGTCTACTGTTCCTTTAGGTATTTCTCCTTCTGTAATGCATTATCACGATTGTACAATGCACTGGGTCGATGATGTTTCATTGTTTATTTACGTTGGGCTGGCACCGGTCCAATGCTTCTATATTTATAAATGAACATTTTTATATATTATTTTACTGATAGTACATGCCTTGTAATTGTATTATATTTGAAATAATAAATTAGTTAATCCATTATTCATAATTAATTAATTAATTAATTATTTAATTATTTTAAAAATATCTATATTTATATTAGAAATTCGAAAAAAAAGTCTCTACCAGGACAGGCAAGTCGATAGTAACTACAGTCCCCAACTGAGTCCCTCACTCACCAAAACACCCCAATGAAAATGATTCTGGAAACGCACATCACGAAATGGGTCACAGAAACCAATTTGAATAATATAGTCAACATGACAATCAAACTATCAATATGAGCATGTGGTCATTCATTTACAGTTCAGCAAGATTAAATACCGAAATAATCTAAATAATTGTACAGTCAGTAAAGAACAATTACATCTAGACATGTTTAGGAACGTGAATGTGTCTGGCTAAATACCCTGAATACATCTTTAAAAGAATGTAAGCTGTTTATTACGCATATCACAAATTTCACTGTCGTATGGTAGAGAATAAAGAATAATTTATAGGTAGATCTACATTTAATGAGCCATCGCCAGTTCTGTGTAAGTTACAGCCAGCGTCACGCTGCAATGGCAAAGCAGCAATTAAATATGGTGGAGTGAGACCGCGTAACATTTTAAACAATGGATCTAGTTTGTGACCAACGATCCTTTTATTCAGCGGAAACCACCGTAGCTGAGCAGCAGTGAAAATCAGGGAAGCTCTCCGTTGAACTTGTTCACGCCGGGCTGCTTCTGCAAACATACAATGGTCTAAATAACGTCCGCGCAATAAGGTTATAAGAATAAAAGTTTGATATAGAAATGTGTTAGATACACATAGGTTATGTGCCATAGCTCTGGACATTCCAACGTTGGACCAATGTTGGGCCGACGTCGTAGCCGGCGGGTTGGCAATATCAATACTTTATTAGGACCGGCCGGTATCCTATTAAGTTTATTTTGAATTTGTGTCCCATTTAGGGGGAAGAGGGGTGCTGTGTGTGTGAAACGGTTGACATTTTTGTACACCAGTCCTTATGAACATGTACAATAATGGAACGTTTGAGGTCGCTACGTTAAGTTCTTTCGTGTTTAAAAAATGTTCACGGTTATATTCGTGAAAGGGTTTTAGTTGGAATAATGTTGGCCCAGCATCGCAGACGGTCGCTCAACATTATTTCACAATTGGGCCAATGTATCGTGTTATCCGGGTAGTAACCTTTCGGGGCATAAAGCGTCACCCGTATGGCAGTCAGAGAAAACACGGGACAATCACCCAATTCTGTTTCAATGTTGGGCCAGCGTCGAATACGAATACCGTATAGACGCTACACTGTTTTATCAGCGATGGTGGTGGAAGGAATAGGCATACACATTGAAGATATACTTGTCTCCTTGGTTATATCAATAATTATATTCTGGACATTTAGGATTCTGACCCATGAGGAAAACCAATACAGCTATGTTTACAAAATATTAGGTCAATATTTTATCTAAAGCACTCAAACAGACTAAAGCGGGGCCTCGGAGTTCGTGAACTCCTTTTCTAGTTTTTATTATCACGATTATTGCAGATCAAGGTTTATTTACTTTCAAACTCCACACTGTTTTAATGTTACAACGAAATGAAAAGGATAACGTTTTGTTAAAATGTTAAAAGAGGTTGAACTGAGGTTGAACTGAAGGCTTCGACTTGTACGGTTGGCATTTAGCTGTTCTGTTCACTGAGCACAACCGGGATTTATATAAGCTGTTGTGCTGTGCTAGACTTCGGATCAGGCCTGTTTTTACCTTGTTTAGTTATCCACACTTTTAAAATTATATAATGTAGATTATGATATAATAGTTGTTTGAAAAACTCGATGATTGTGCTTTTTGTGAACATTGATGGTACTATTGACATATAACACTGATGGTATTATTAATATAATATATAATAATAATATAATAATAATATAATATATAATAATAATAATAATAACTAACTTACTTAAACTTGACAGTATTATGTCTATAGATATGTAATTATTCTTAATCTAAAATTAGTCCGCTATATTCGCTTGACATTTAACAGATATAATACGGGTATTTAGATATAGACGCAAAGCCAAAAGGCAGTATACTCTTACATAAAGTAAGCAGATACTGCCTATTTTGGGTTTCCACGGCTGTGCAACAAATATATTTATGCATATTTGAAATACAATACCTTGAAGTGTTAGTATGTAACGTTTGCTGGTAAGATTTACCTGACGTGTGAGACATCAAATAAGAGGATCGACTTTAGACGTCAGAATCTGACGTCTGTAGACGTCAGATTCTGACGTCTAAAGGCGTCAGATTCTGACGTCTAAATTCGATCCCCGCACTGTAAGAAATAAAATATTTGTAAGAGCCGTAGACCCATAACATATATAGGTATTCAAACGAAGCGGAAAGAGCTAACTAAGACATTTATGATGGTTTCAAATTGAACAAACCTTTTGGTCTCCATGGCTTACATAAAAATATTTCAGCGATTTAACCCTATAACACCCGATCCGCCCGAATCCGCCCGTGGCCGATTTCCCTGAGCCGCCCATATCCGCCCGCCGTCAAAGGGCTTCTAATATGGTGATTTGTATAATATATAAGTGGAAAATCCCCTAGCCACTCGTACAGTCGAGCCGAGAATCAGTAAGAGACGTATGGGGCGGCATAATTCTGACCTCATTTGCATATTGCTGCGTGCGCGGCACGGTTTTTGACGGCGGAGCATGACTTCATAATATTTGTCCCAAGGCGATTTGCTTCCATCCATAGAACGAGAATGAGTAACGCCAAATTGCAAAGGTGACTTCTTAATAATCCAATACTATAATTAATATTATTACATTTTGAAGAAATTGTTATGTTGGTAAAATGACAACATTGGCGGCAAGGGTGGTCTGATCAGGTGCAACCATGCGTCTCTGGCTGTGGTCATGTGACACACATTGGTTTATTTATCTGGTTGGTCGTCTGCTTCACGGCCCATCTTCACGGCAACGTAGCTCTTATATAATATTTGATAACACAAATGGGTAATATTATAAATATAATAGTAGTTTAAATAATTTTAAAACTGTTGGTTTAATTCGCGTGAAATAACGAAATTATCGGACACGGCAGATTGTTTTGATCACGTGACGATGCCGTGGTCATGTGACCCAGTTCTGACTGCTTGGCTTGGCTGTGCGAATCGAACAGTAGCGGGACAAAACGTTAATTCACAAGTGGATTTAATTAGGCCTATACGATCTGAATAATTATTTATAATTAACAATATTTATATACATTATTTAAATACATCAATCAAAATACAGTCTGAATGTCGTGCTGTGTGGGTGGTCCGTCGTCGTTGACATCGATGACATGAATCATGCCTTCTGAAGACTGAATGTCAGTGAGACTGACAGTGACAATGTCCTTGACAGTTGGGCTAACGTTACACTTACCGTTACACGGCAGTGCACTACTTCCACAGTCACAGTCACATATGATGATTTGCATTCACAAATAGAATCATTTGTGTTCAACATTATAGGGGCCTATACCATGCAAGTCAGAATGTTGTAAAAAAAATCAAAATAATGTGTAATCTAGCAACACTATTTTGGCCATATCTTGAAGGTCATGACACCTAGAGATGTCAAATCTGTATAAAAAGATACATATTTTTTCAATATTTTCATTATCATTTGTGATAATAGTGGGGGTTTTTAATTTTAGTCTTAAAAATAAGGAGAAATGCTAATTTTTTGCAAAAATTAGCCATTTTGGCGGCCATCTTGGATTTTTATGACGTCACTCGACGTCATTTGGATTTTTTTTTCAAATAAAAGTTTGTTTTATTTTGGTAACAAATCTGTATAGTTTGTTTACATCACACTTTTTATTAAACAGCTGAAACTAATATTGTGAATGGTGTAAAATTATGAAAATATACTGTAAATCCCCAGGGATTTCAGGTGTTATAGGGTTAAGGGTTAATCGATGTATATGACTGGTGTGACCTGACCTTAACCGTGAGTTCTAACATAGCTGGCTGATAGAACATAATGTGACAGGCTATTGACTGTAGATGTCACTACGGTAGTTATCACGTGATCTAGCGCGGGAGTAAATCACAATAGAAAATGTCATGCTAAAAGTTCACAATAATGTAGCCCATTGTGAAAAGAAATTCAATCAAATTTACAACAAGTGTCCCACTGGGCACACGACGTCGTTGCATATTGACAACTTTCTCAGCATGCAGGGGGCCGACATGCGACTCATTTCGTGCAGATGGGTCAATATTATTGAGATGTGGTAACAAAACAAAATATCTATGTTGTTATTACACCGTGTATTGTTTAGATGTGCGATACTTATATTAGATAATGGGCGAGGCAGCTGACATTATGAGAAATAAAGATCGAGGGAAGATCTCGAGGTCTCTATTTCTCACAAAGTTAACTGCTGTGCTCATTATCTGATCACAACGAAACTTCCCTTCTACCCCTGCCCCCCCCCCCCCCCCTGGCCATTTACTGACTGGTGTCTGAGATCCATCGTTGTCGCCAATAGACCATCGACAATAACCATGTTTCCAACATTTTCATTTTCATAAAAATAACAATATAAATTATATAAAAAATGGTTGTGCTAGACCTGGCCAAGAACTAAGACATTGTTGCTTTATGTCAATTATCACAAGCCATGATGACAATCCTCAATACTGTAGGAGGTGATTTAAATGGAATTAGAGTTACATTTATTCAGTAACAAACATGTGATCGAGATCATTATCAAATTATATGAATAAGGTATAAGAGAAAAATACAGAATGAAATGTGTAGCGTTACTGCATTTGTCTTTTCGTTTTGTTATTTTTTTTATTTGAAACAGTTGTCTTTTCTATTTACACCCTGTCCTATGTGACGACCACTTTCGTATAGTACACTGGGATGTATACACACTAATTAGAATAATAAATGACCAAGTGACGAATTATGTTTGATAAAATTCAATCAAATAAAAATACATGTAGGACATGAAAAATGTATGTTGCGAGAAAGTTATATACCTTTTTAATTTGTTTTTTTTCGTTAGTTTTCAAAAAATATTTTTTATTTTCATCATATTTCTTAGCTTTTTGGTCCACTTTTCAGATGGTTATGGCATGGTGTTTAGTAGTAATAATCAACAGGACACGAAATGTTGGGAATACCATTGCTTAATATATTTCCATCATATTTCATAGAAAAAGCTTCAATTATTATAATTTAGCGCATGGTGTATGTTTTCTTTTATTAAAATTAGCTATTTCTCTACAGTTTTCAGTAAATAATTTAAAAAAAATCTCAATTATAATATAAAATATCTGATGTAGTCGGGTTCACTGTGTATTTACGTTCATCTTTCGTGGAGACATTGTAAACTATATATATTTAGATACTTTGATATCTACTGAATCCAAAAACCAATGGACAACACATTTCGACTATTTTAAACAATAATATGCTCAATTAGACACGTGTCTAGCTATTTTACCTATTTAAAATTACTTTTTTAGTTGGATTCCTCGACCTCAAAAATGGTAAATTTAACTCTAACATCAAACTGTAGTTTCTTAAGTGTATTAGAAGTGAAGATATAGCAAAAATAGTGATTCGATGGCATTTTGAAAATCCAAGATGACCGACAAAGGCTGTTTAGAAAAAATGGAAACATTTTTTATTTATTTAGTAGATATCAAAGCCTCCAAAACTATTTATATTGCAATTTCCCCAAAGAATATGTACGAAATTATAGATATTGACATAGTGAACCATTACAGGATAATAAAACCTGCAAAGCCGATGTCATACAATCATATCCACATTGTCTTTATTATTACACCTATACTGGCTCTATGACTATATAGGCCTATTAATGGTATTTGTGATGTTGTGAGAATTTTAAGCTTCAGATACATGCTGCGTTCCAAATCGAAAGATATAGTGAAGGGCGAGATCCTTCCCATCTAACACAAAACATTTGTATAAAATTTGTACAACGTCGGGCCAACGTCTTCGACGTTGGTCCAACATTGTATCAATTTTATACAAATGCCTTGTGTTTACTGGAGAACTAACTAGTAATCAGTGCAGCTATACTTGGGTCATTGTGGTAGGCTTGCTTTTCACGCGGCAAGACACTAGCTCACGAATCTCCAAATTACTTGTACAGACGTTGGCTCACTTGTGGGTTAATGCTACTCTTCGTTGGCCCTGTATAAATGTATTGTTGAGAAATTTAGCCTGGTAATTGAAGTTTGACTCTTTTATATTTGTGTGACGTGTAGGCCTATGTGATATCGGTGCGCAATTTGTTCTTAAGCGGCATTTCCGCCGAGAAATTGGCATTGCAAGTGTAGGACAGCGACCATTACGGGTATAAAACAACGAACATTACGGGTGTAAGACAACGATCATTACGGGTGTAAGGCAACGGCCATTAGTGTTACGCCTGTAAAACAACGACTATTACGGATGTACGACAACGACCATTACGGGTGTAAGACAACGACAATTATGGGTGTAAGACAACGAGCATTACAGGTGTAAGACAACGACCATTACATGTATAGGACAACGACCTTTACAGGTGTAAAACAACGACCAGACAGACAGATATTTTATTGACAGAAAGAAAGTCAATCCAGACTTATTTGTCATTACACCATTACGGGTGTAAGACAACGACCGTTACAGGTGTAAGACAACGACCTTTACAGGTGTAAAACAACGACCATTACGGGTGTGAGACAACGACCGTTACAGGTGTAAGACAACGATAATTACGGGTGTAAGACAACGAACATTGCAGGTGTAAGACAACGACCATTACATGTGTAAGACAATGACCTTTACAGGTGTAAGACAACCACAATTACCAGTGTAGGACAATGACTATTTGCTGACTGCAGGAGTGATACAACTATTTAACAGGTGTAAGACAACGACCATTACAAGTGTAAGACAATGACCATTACAGGTGTAAAACTACGTATACAGTATTACAGGTGTAAGACATCGACCATTACGGGTGTATGGCAACGCCCATTATGGGTGTAAGGCATGTACCATTACAGGTGTAAGGCAACGACCATTACAGGTGTAAGACAACGAGCATTACAGGTGTAAGGCAACGACAATTACGGGTGTAAAACAAAAATCATTGCAGGTGTAAGACAACGACCATTACGGGTGTAAGGCAACGACCATTACAGGTGTAAGGCAACGACAATTACGGGTGTAAGACATCGAGCATTACATCTGTAAGACAACTACCATTACGGGTGTAAAGACAACGCCCATTTTCTGATTGCAGGAGTAATACAACGACCATTAGGGACCTACAGGTGTAAGACAACGACGACAAGATGTCTGGCTTCTTTTTCATCTCCCTGACCACCATTTATATTTAGTCATTAACTTAACCATTGCGTGGTGAGTAGTATCAGAGGGGCAAGTCTAATGGAATCCACGGTAGGAAATGTGAAAGTGAAAGAGCTGGAACCCTCATTAATTATTCATGAGGGGTGTGGTTAATTAGAGAGGTCAGCCTAATTAGAGAGGTGTATAATGAGATGCTTATCTTAATTATAGGAATCTTAATTATAGGGATCAACCTATTTAGTAGGTTGAAATGAAATGTTTATCTTAATGAGAGGGGTAAACCTAATAAGTTTAGGGTCAACCAAGGGAGGGAAAAGTCAATCATACGTAATAGATCCTAATCAGGAAAATCAAATAAGCAGATGTTTATCTTAATTATAGTGAGTTCAGATGGATGTCATCAAAACAAGAATATGTTGTGCAATCAATACGTAAATTATTATATTATTTAAGAGTTCAGGTAGGGTTGAGGGGCCTAATCAACCTATAGCTTGAGATCATCATTAGAGCTGCTATAGCCGCCACAAGAGAAGGGCGAGAAATCACACCTTCTTGAAATATTTGCTGTTTGGCCATATGGTCAGTGGGAAATGTCCATACAATATACCCTCTCATCGTCAACGAAAAGTCTAAGATGTATCTGTATAATTTGAGGCATTATTTTTTCTTTCAATCTGCTCACTTCTAGGCCCATTCTATGTTTATTATCTCAGGTTTTGTGACTGGCTGTACAGAGTCTAGTGTTGACTACGGAACTAGAGTGACAACGCTGACGGCTGGTTTGCCATCTTGGCCTGCTGACGGGTTTTGTCGAGCATCTTGTCAAGGATGTGCCACATCCTGTGCTCTATCATTACCGTACACCATGTCCGCAGATTTGATGAATATTAACGGATGGCTAGGCGTCAACTCAGGTCACCCCGGAGTCATGTACAATGTGCAAGACATGAATAATTTCGACTTCGTTTATTTCAGGTGATTTAAAACTATTTCAAATATTTTTAAAAGATAGTTCTGGTCGTATCTATAATTACAATGATGATCAATAAAAAATATATTACTTCATACTTTTACGAGACACAGCAGTGAATGATTACAGTGATTGCAATGTGGAGATAAACACAATGAGAGCTCTTTGTCAAATATCATGTCATGTTTAACATAAAATCAGAAATTAAGTAAATAAATAAGGCACAGTTCTGTATATTTTCAGACCGCATACGACGTCACCTTGTTATCAACTTGGTTATGTGCAAAACGGCGTGTTGACGGTAACAACAACTGGATCGTGTCCTTCAGGACGTCCTGCTGGGGGTGTCTGGTTTAATGTCTGTGTGGAGGTCAGCTCTAACTCTGCCACCATCAGACTGAATGACGAGGTCGTTACCATTGTCACCCCACATTTCCCGGTCTTGTCAGCAACGGGTGTAATTGCCGCCAATGGTTATCAGAATGTTATTTCTTACAAGAAGTGTTTGATTGGCTAGCATTAATGGTTTGATTCACCAAACTAAAATTAGGCCTACAATCAATTGATAAATTTGATTATTTTTTTTCAAGTCTAATTTCTATTTTTTTTTGTTTTTATCAAGTAAATACCTGACATTTATGAATATAATGATTAAAATTTTGTAACAGCTATTCAACATACATGCGCCTATTCTGATGTATTGTTCACAATAAATAAATATGCCTATATTGGATTGTTATGACTTGTGTTAAATTGTTCACACCCGATATACAATGTATACACGACATAGAATAATTTTACGCATCTCTCACTTCTGATACGCATGAGTTGTGGTGGTTGATTTACGATTTGCAGTAAATTGAAGGTCACTAAAACTCCAAGTCATAATTCATCGGGGATTTTTTAAATCACACGTAGATCATTTTTTGCACAGATTAGCTCACAAAATGACGCAGAATCGTATCGTATCAACACTTTGAACCGCTGTTCATTGATTAATATAGCTTAATCATGTTAAAGCGGGTGTAACCGCCCAGATTACCCCCCTCCCCCCTCCCCACTGGACTATGCCCGGGTATATTCTGGACCGTAACCGGGTATAATCTGGAATATACCCTGCGACATAGTCTGGAAGCTCTCAGAGTATACCCTGTGGTATAGTCTGGGAGCTCCCAGAGTATACCCTGGGGTATAGTCTGGGAGACCCAGATTATACATAGTCCAGACTATACTCGGGTATAGTCCAGTCAGGGGGGGAGGGTAATCTGGGCAGTTACACCGGTCCAGTTTCTATGCAGCTCTCTCAGCATTAAACTGATATTTACCTCTGCTAAAAAAGGTTATGTTTTGGTGGGGTTAGTTTGTTTGTCTGTCTGTACGTCTGTCTGTCTGCAAGCAGGATTACTTACAAAGTAATGAACAGATTTGCATAAAACTTTACGAGATGGGGACTAAGGAAGAAAACGTTACATTTTGAGGATGGTCCTGAATACGATCCGGATCCGATAAACAATCACTGTTTGCAGTGAATGTCTTGTTGATAAATGCTTCGTGTGTAGGCCGATTCATCATAAAGATATCATATCCGCAGCAGGGTATATTGCGCCAAGTACATCATAACTTCGAGTAGGCCTACTTGCTTGTACCTGTACCCAAGTACATTAGCTGGTACTTGGAGGCAAGTACAATTTTGTCAGTTGTTTTTGTTATTCATAACTTACTGATATTATTTTTTATATTTGTAGAATAATATATTTAACTAGAAAAGTAGATCCTGAACTGCGAGGCCCGGCTTTAGTCTGCTCGAGTGCTATAGACAAAAAGTCAGTGTACTGGTCTTCCTCATGGTCCAGAATACTAAATGTCTTGGACGTGTATTACTTCTACCACCATCGCCTGTGCTGGCCAACATTCATTCAGTACTTGTTTACGATGTACCTGATACCACTGGATACAGAGGATGTAGGCCTACCCACCAAATTCCGGTTCAATGTAGGGCCAGCGTTGCAGCCCATTGCTGGTTCAATGCCGGTCAATCGTCTACTAATCTATCACCGGGTCTGTTATATACTTTGCGCAAACACGTGTTAATCAACCAATACTGTTTCAATGTTGACCCACAGTCTTCGACTCTGCCCCGTCATTGAAATAGCATTGGATGAGTCTTCTCTGACTGCTGCATTATGCTGGTAACCTTAAAAATCCCGGCGTCAGAAACACCAGATGACACGATACATTGTCCTAATGCGGATGTAATGCTGGGCCACCGTCTGCGACGCTGGGCCAAAATTATTCCAGCCAAAACCCTTTAGGCTCTTAACCACAAATATAATCGTGACTATTACTATTTCTGAACACTTGTTAAAGACAAAAGTACTTAACCTAAGGACCTGAAACGTTATAATCGACATGTTCATAGGGACTGGTGTACATACATGTCAACCGTTTCCCACACAAAGCACCCCTCTTTACCACAAAATCAGGCAAAATAAACTTAATAGTACAGGCCTCCGGATTGTGATTTAATCAGACAATACACTGATACATAGTACACTAATATAATTAAGTTATGTTATAATTATCTAACAAAATATATGTTGTTTTCCCAGGCACATCCTTTGTGTAGACTAGTTTAGAATTCACTCTTATCCACCATATGTTCAATTCTTTTTTATCTGTAACGGACGATAACTAATACACTCTCTAGTTTGTTCAAAACTATTTTAACAACTTTAGATGTGTAGTCTAACAAACAAAACGAGATCCTACGCGTTGCTGTATACCAGAGTATTGATTGATGACACGTGTAGTCTGGCGACAGGGTAAGCATGGTAAGTGTGTTCCACTTGGTTACTGGTCACTATTGCAAATCAGATGTGATTACAGAAATGTGACTTTTATTTTATTTAGCTTTTGACCAATACATATTATTTATTACAGATACAAAAATATGAGCATTATATCATAATAATATTACATACAACATTGGTCATGCTGGGCTAGAACAGGCTTATCAGGTGATAAATAGAATGTTCATAACATGTTTCATTATTTTAAAAGGATAATTAACTATTTTGTCTCTAAAATCGTTTTAGCTAACTTTAACGGATTTATCATAAGATACATCTGGTATAATTTAGCAAACTGTCACGCGCCCAGGAACATCCCTAGGACGGATTTAGGCACTTTATAAGTGTTCTATTATTATTATTTATTATTATATAAGATCCGATAACATGATATATATGAAACAGAAAATAAATAATTTAATGTTGTTAGTAGGAAGGTATAGAGATAGGGTACCTCCACCACCTCCCCTGGGTAGAATCCCATACACTGCCACTACAATGCTGTCTCAACGTTGGCACAACGTTGGCACAACCATTTCAGATTTGGATACACTAGAATTGCTTGTTTTAATGCTGTTAATGTTGGCAACATTGTTATATAGTTGTTTTAACGTTGGCACAACCATTCCAGAATCGGATACACTAGAATTGGTTGTTTTAATGTTGTTAATGCTGGCAATATTGGTGTATGGTTGTTTTAACGTTTGCACAACCATTCCAGATTTGGATACACTAGAATTGGTTGTTTTAATGCTGTTAATGTCGTACAAGGTTGTATTATAACCGTACACCAACACCAACCCACCAACAAAAATTTGTCTTTTGTAATGTTTTTATTATTTTTTAGTGGATTTGACTTTGTAATTAATATTCTTCTAGTCTTTTAAATGGATTTTTACACACCTAATATTTTTCTAACACCCATTTATTACTGGTGTGGATTTTTACTCAAATATTATCTTAATAAACAGATTTTGTGAACTGCAGTAAGTTAATACATGCAGGGTGTTGTATATTCACATGTTAAATGTAGTTATAAAACACTTTTACTCTACAAACAACGTCTATAACTCACAATCATCCGTTACAGAGTTGTTTGCATACCCCATATTGGATGAATGTTTGCCCAATGGTGTATATATCGGCCGGAAATTTGGGGACAAGCCATTCATCATTGTCATCAGTAACATGGACTACTCAGGTGTTTTTTAAGTGAGAGCACAGTGTTATTTATTAGTCTGAGGACATCCGGTAGTCTGCTGCAAATCAACATTCGCTCCCGTGTTATATTAGTAAAGTTTTTTTTCTCACGTTTAGATGGATGTATATTATAGATATATCATATATTAAATATATATTCACTTTTCACTTCCCTTACACCAACACAGATAAGTCTAATTCACCCACCTATCACTTGTGTACACCAACACAGATAAGTCTAAAACTTTGTTGTGATAAACCTAAGTAATTTATTTTTTAGTTGATCATGTATTCAATATCTGTCGAAAGTTGAGGTGTACCAGAGACAATATTAGCTAAATAAATCCTAGCAACAATCAGTACCATCAGCAATAAAAACGACTGATTCAAATTGGAGACAAGTGATCAATCAAACTCATATGTGTTACATCAGCTTCAGAGTGCTGTAAATGCTAGATGACTACACACTACAAGAGAAGCTGAAATTATGTTGGCCCATCGTCTGCGACGCTGGCCCGCTGCCGTACATCATAGATGGTTCCACTTAACCCTTGTCTCGCTAGGCCCATACATATACGTTTCGATCATGTTTTTGGATCCATGGAAAGACCACTAAATTCGTTAAAATAATTTTTGATAGATCCTCATTTACTCCAATACTTCAATATTGGAGATTTTGATATTTTTATTCTCATTATATTGTGTTGTGCAAAATGGTAGGGAATATATGATTTATAATGATCTGAGATCAGTAAGGTTACCATAGTTAAAAGAGGCCCTAAACGCGTGGGGTACACTGCTAAATTGAGTGAATTTAATTCTTCCAGTGTCATGTGATATTATATATTGATACCATATATATTTTATTTGTGGTCTAGATTACTATTTGATCAATTTACCTTGTAAAAATGCTAGTTTCAATTGATATATCGTAGGCTAATAGATTGCATCCATATTAAACCACACCAACTCGTGTTGAACCACCCGTTACAGCCGCAATAGTAACCTTAGTCGTGAGAACATGCTAAAAAACATGTAGTTTAGTTTTAACATCGTATATGTAAGACATGGATGCGATTAAGCAGATTAGTGATAGGCTTGTTAGAATCCGTAGCATTTCACTTAAATTATACAATATTAACACTATTTCACGACATGTTGTTAAAATGGAATGGATATGTTTAGACAGTTGGGGGGTCTAAATTGCTCTCAGTCACAGCCATGTTGAAAAGCGCTCATATTGTCGTTGTAAAATGATTGCCATAATACAACTACCCAAGTATTGTGAGTATAGCCATGTACATGCTACTAGGTAATCGAGACTTTCCTACCGTCAACGTCTGAATAGACACAGACACAGACACAACAGTTGATCGCCGTCATGCTGGGAGATTATCACGATATATCTGGAGGTGTAATGCATTGGCAGTACATCGTACTCCGATGGGTCTTGTAGTTGAACAAACTATTCCATTTCACTGAGTCAAACCTGTATGTGGATGAAGTTCATAAATAAAATATCAGTTATGATTGATTAATAAGATGTACTGCAGTGTTTTATAACAGAGGAACACATAGTTGTTTATATGCATGTTATAAATAGCATGGATATGAATCATAATGTGTATATGCATGTCAGGGTGTAAGAATGGATATTATGAACAGGGTGCGTGTCTTTTAGATGTATGGAACAATGTAATTAACATGAAGAACCAAGCTAGCTAAGGCAATGATATATGGGGGTTAGGTTAGGGTTAGGGTGGAGGGGTCTTACATAAATTTGTTTCCACCGAGTTGAAATTCAAAACGGTTTCAGGTGACGTCACTGCGTTTCACATTGTCTGTAATCATTGCAATTATCTGAGAGTTAAATGATATACCTATAGTAAAAGAATGGACGGCGTCGCAACATATTATGTTTTGTATAATATTTTGATATTTCAAGATTATCCTAACTTTTCACAGACCAGAGTTATTTGAGCATATTTTTCACCTACATTTGATAAAGAAAATGTCTTATCAATAATAACAACCCTGTTGCTACGATGGTGAGTACCCACTAAGCTAATGATACCAGCTGTAAGTGTGTTCAGTGCTATGTTTTATTAGTCAGACACAGCAGTTATCGATGTATGTACCACTTATGATACGTGTACTATATTCATTATACACCCCAAGCATTTATTCTCCACTTATTTATGCTTTCAACTATTTTTAAGCACATTTTCTCACGATTGCGTGTGCTTTAGCATATATTCAACTACTTTACACCACGTATGCGTATCTAACATTGTACTCACTCATCATTTGTGCAAGTTATAGTATATTAAGCACATTTTCTCACATGTAATACATACAATGTGATGTATATTTGCATCTTAAAATGCAGTTATACAACACTTTTTAGCATACAATCAACTATTATACACCATATGTACCTATCTAACAATGTATTCACTACTTCTTTACTAATACCACTAACTTAAACATACTTACTCACAAATTACAACACATATATCTTAATAAAACAAACAATTTTAACGTATTTTTACATCTTGAAGTAGTTATACAATACTTTCTAGCATACATACAGCTATTATTCATCACGTGTATGTATCTACTGGTGTATTGACATCATACATTTTTGCAATTCCTAGCATTTTAAACATACTTACTCACAAATTACAACACAAAGTGACAAAGTGATACATGCAATGCGCTGTATTCTAATAATTTTATGAACTCTATGTAGTTATACAACACTTTTTTTATACATCCAACTGATATACAACACATGTACGCATCTAACAATGTATTCTCTACTTATTTTTTACTATTACAGCTAAACTAAGCACATATAATAACATATCGAGGGTTGAATATTAGAGTGAACTAGATCAGTTTTCAGCTATTTCTAAAGTGTTCAGTACACATCGCACTGATTAGACTTGAATCTGTGCAGATGCTAAGAAACAGTCATCATAGCTCGACTTAGTACTTTATTACGCTAACAATTAGCCAACATTACTGATTTCCTTTCATTTAGTATTGTGTTTTACAACAACTTGACTTAGAATCTGCCGCCTTGACTCTCAACTTCGATGGTATACAATACTATATTGAATTAGTACTTATAAAAGCTATTCCGTGTTATATGATCTGCCACCTTGACTCTCAACTTGGATGTTACACAATACTATATTGAGTACTTTGTTATACAAGCTACTCCATATTATATGGCCTGCCATCTTGACTTTCAACTCATTTACAGTAACAAAATGCTAAGTCATTCAACACTTTGTTTCATTAAAGGTACTCTGAGAGCACTTAGTGTACTCTTATATCAAACCATCGATATATGCCTAAGTAAAACAACCAATGTGATGTACTTCCTCATCTTATTGTAAAGTGTTTGTCGTTATACAATACTTTTAGCATTCATACAACTACTATACCCCACATACATGTATTTATTATTGCACACACCATTTTAGTTTTGCAATTCCTATTATATTAAACACACTTTCTCACGCAGGGTGTTGTATATTCACATGTTAAATATAGTTATACAACACTTTTAGTCTACAATCAACGAATATACAACAGTGTACATATCTGCCTACACATTAACACATTTTGTATTGCAAATCCTAATTTTTTAAACATACTTGTGCACATATAACAACACAAAATGCCTGAGTAATACATTCACTGTGTCATATTCTAACAGCTTAAAGTAGCTATACATTACTTTTAGCATACATTCATCTATCATGCAACACACTTTATCTGTCAATGTATTAGCATCTTATTTTATCTGAAGCCCTCAAAAATAATATTACTCTGACGATATCAAACCTAATATTACTCTGATGACATCAAACATAATGTTGATAGCGCTTCACAAAATAAGTTTGAACACATCAGTCTGATGTAAACACAAGGTCTACACAAGGTTTACAAAAAAAGTAAAAACTTACAAAGTTTAATTTGCAAAATGAAAAATAAAAACATGCAAAAATAAAAACCTAAAAAAATAAAAACTTACAAACTAAAATAAAAAAATTAAAAACAATGATTGCAACAATAATGATGGGCCAGCAAGAATTCAGCTTCTCTTGTAGCACAGTGTGTACTGTGTAGTCATCTAGCATTTATAGCATTCTGAAGCTGATCTAGCACATATGAGTTTGATTGATCACTTGTCTCCAATTTGAATCAGTCGTTTTTATTGCTGATGGTACTGACTGTTGCTAGGATTTAGCTAATATTGTCTCTGGTACACCTCAACGTTCTACAGATATTGAACACATGATCAACTAAAAAATAAATTCCTTAGGTTTATCACAAGAAAGTTTTAGACTTATCTGTGTTGGTGTACGCGAAGTGAAAGGTGAATTAGACTTATTTGTGTCGGTGTACTGGAAATGAAAAGTGAATATATATTGAATATATAATATGGCAATGGCTACTGCCACAGTACTGTGGTACTAAAGGTCCCATTGGCTATTTTCACCAAACCAATCAGAATTAAGGATTTCAGACTGTGGCAGCAACTTTGGAAATGCTATTACCACCAAATCAATCAGCATCAGTGTAACAATGATACTGACCAATCACAGCAAATAACTTTATTACCACAGTTCTGTGTCAATAAGATTCATTTCTGCTCAAATATCTAAACGGATGAGGTCATGCTACCACATTAGTGTAACAATAAGGTATCTTACAGTCCGTGTACATGTGCAAGTAATTGCTGCCACATGATTGTGTTAATAAGGGTTTGTCATTCCTTGCTACTGAATTGATGTGTCTATAAGCTTCTCGTTATTGCTAATCTTCACCGCAGCAGTTCTGTGTAACTGTTTATAATGTTAGCCACAGTGCTGTGTCAATAAGGTTTCTTACTCTTTCACTAAACCTCATTGCTACCACAGTGATGTGGCAATAACGTTTCTTACTGTATCTATTCACTTAAAATCTGTGCTGCCACAGTACTGTGTCAATAAGGTATCTTATTCTTTCTCTGCGCACATAAGTCCTTGCTATCACAGTGATGTGGCAATAACGTTTCTTACTGTATCTATACAGTTAAAATCTGTGCTGCCACATTACTTCGTCAATAAGGTATCTTACTCTATCTCTACGCATAGAAGTCTTTGCTACCATAGTGCTGTGGCAATAACGTTTCTTACAGTTTCTATACATTTAAATCTTTGCTGCCACATTGCTGTGGCAATAAGGTATCTTACTCTTTTTCTACACATGTACGTCATTGCTACAACAGTGCTGTGGGAATAACCCTTCTTACTGTCTCTATACAGTTAAAATCTGTGCTGCCACATTACTTCGTCAATAAGGTATCTTACTCTATCTCTACGCATAGAAGTCTTTGCTACCACAGTGCTGTGGCAATAACGTTTCTTACAGTTTCTGTACATTTAAAATCTTTGCTGCCGCATTGCTGTGGCAATAAGGTATCTTACTCTTTTTCTACACATATAAGTCATTGCTACCACAGTGCTGTGGTATTAACGTTTTTTTGCTGTCTCCATACACTTCAAATCTGTGCTGCCACAGTGCTGTGTCGATAAGGTATCTTACTCTTTTTCTATACATATAAGTCATTGCTACCACAGTGCTGTGGCAATAACGTTCCTTACTGTGTCTATACACTTGAAATATGTGCTGCCACAGTACTTTGTCAATGATGTATCTTACTCTTTCTCTACGCATAGAAGTCCTTGCTACCACAGTGCTGTGGCAATAACGTTTCTTACAGTTTCTGTACATTTAAAATCTTTGCTGCCACATTGCTGTGGCAATAAGGTATCTTTCTCTACACATATAAGTCATTGCTACCACAGTGCTGTGGTGATAACGTTTCTTACTGTCTCTATATACTTAAAATCTGTGCTGCCACAGTGCTGTGTCAATAAGGTGTCTTACTCTTTCTTTACACATAGCAGCCCTTGCTACCACAGTGATGTGGTACCAACGTTTCTTACTCTCTCTATACACTTAAAATCTGTGCTGCCACAGTGCTGTGTCAATAAGGTATCTTCCCCTTTTTTCTACACATAGAAGACTTTGCTACCACAGAGATGTGGCAATAACGGTTCTTACGGTCTCTATTCACTTAAAATCTGTGCTGCCACAGTGCTGTGTCAATAAGGTATCTTACTATTTTCCTATACATATAAGTCCTTGCTACCACAAAGCTGTGGCAATAACGTTTCTTACTGTATCTATACACTTAAAATATGTGCTGCCACAGTACTTTGTCAATAAGGTATCTTACTCTTTCTCTACGCATAGAAGTCATTGCTACCACAGTGCTGTGGCAATAACGTTTCTTATGCTATGTTTACACTAGGTTCCCCGCGACCACGTTTCAGGCCACCGTGGAGAAAACGGGATCGACGTGGGGCAACGCAGGGCGGCGGGATGGACAAACTTGGGAGGCCGTGATTGCCGTGACTGCCGTGCCAGATTTTAAAACTGTCAAAAAATTTGCCACGGCAGTCACGGTACGGATCAGAAACCTAGCAGGCCGTAGTAAAACGGGGTCAACCCAACAAAACGTGACAGTGCGTAATAAGCGGCAACAGAGCTTTGAGACGGTCCGTAGTGGGACTTGAATCATGTTTCTGGGACTTTTCTGTGATTTTGATTTTGAAAATCGGTCTTTGGTCATTTATTCTCTATCGATTAAATATTAACAGCCTGATTCTGACTCGTGATAGGTCCCTGAACAACATGATACCACTTAATGAGAGTCCTGGGGATATTTTCAATCACAAATCATAACTTCAAAAGAGCATATAGTTAAAATATGTATTTTTTGTCATTTTTTTGGACGCCATCTCGAATTACACCAAAAGTATTGTAATTTAAAAACAGTTTTAACATATTTCTTGACCTATTAAATGTAATATTAGTCACCAAAATCTTCTTTCAAATTAAATAAGAGGCAAGATATATTCAAACGCGCTCCAAAGCTGTCTGGTGTCCACGTTTCATCCGCAGAGTTTCTTGAGAGAACGTGAAAGACGTGTCAGTCCTTGGTTAGAACGTGAGAAACGCGAGGAGCGACATCAGACCGTGACGGCCCGGGAGGCAACGTGCTGGCATTCGTTATAGATCGGGAGCCGAACGGGCCGAACTGTACCACGCCTTTGAGCATCCGGACTAGACCACCTGCGACCCTTCACGGTCCGTCCCGCATACCGTGAGAGGCCGTGAGAGATCAGTAGAAAACGTAGCAAGACCTAATAAAATTTTAAAAAGGGCCAAAATCCCATGGTGCACTACGTTTCGGGCCGCCGTGGCCACCGGGAACATAATGTAAACCTAGCATTACAGTTTCTATACATTTGAAATTTTTGCTGCCACATTGCTGTGACAATAAGGTATCTTACTCTTTTCCTATACATATAGATCCTTGCTACCACAGTGCTGTGGCAATAACGTTCCTAATGTCTCTATACACTTAAAATCTGTGCTGCCACATTGCTGTGGCAATAACGTTTCTTATTGTCTCTATACACCTAAAAATCTCTTTGCTGCCGCAGCTCCGTTTTAATAATGTATCTTATTCTTTCTACATACATAGAAATTCTTGCTACCACAGAGCTGTGGCAATAACGTTCCTTACCAATATACACATGATACAAATCCTTGCTACCACAGTGCTGTGTAAAAAAGGTTTTTTCAGCGCCCATTGCCACCTAAAAGTACTTTTTACCCCTCATTTTGTACACCTTAAAGTCTTTCATACCACACTGATGCCGTCTACACATACCAGAGTCCTTGCTAGCACAGTGCTCTGTCAATGAAGTTTCTTACTGTCTCAATACATTTAAAAATATTTGCTGCTAGAGTGCTGTGTGAATACAGTTTCCTATTTTTCTGAACTTAGAAGTACTTGCTACCATAGTGCAGTTGCAATAATGTTTTTATTGTCTCTACACACTCTCAAATATTTGCTGCCACAGTGTTGTTTTAATATGGTTTGTGACTGCCCATGTAGGCCTACATCTGCAATCAAGTCTACATCTACATTCATATGTCAATGAGATTTATTACTGTATCTAAGCACTTACAAGTCATTGGTGCCACAGTACTGTGTCAATTAGATTTTTTATCCTTGCTACCACAGTCATGTGTCAATAAGGTTGATTACTGTCTCTATGTACTTGCAAATCATCGCTGACACAGTTCTGTCACTGCTACCATGAAATTGGCGAATATATGGCTACAAAAAAAATCGGCGAAGATTTGGCAAAACAAGTGTCACCAATTGTTCGTAGAGGGAATAATTTTGCATGGTGTGACAGTAGTTGATGACAAATAAGGGGGATCTCACCGGCCTTGAGACTATTTGGCGATGTTGACAAATTTGCGAAATTCTTGAAATCTTTACCAAACATTCACCAAATTTCCCCAAACGTTTTCTTCGTTCGCCAAACCTTCTCTATTCACCTTGCTATCACAATACAGTGGCAATGATGTTTATTGTACTTTCTTTACACTTACAACTTATTTCCACCACAATGTTGTTTAAGCAAGCCTATGGTTTCTTACTATCTATACACTTACAAGTCCTTGTTACCACTGTGCGGTGTCTCTCTAAACTTACAAGACATATTCTGTCACAGTTCTGTGTCAATAAGGTTAACGTTTCGTTGGTATATTTGTCACTAATTTTTCTTACCACCCCTTGACACCCAGACGTTCTATGCTATCACAGTACAGCTTCAGTGTCTTTACCGTTTGAATTCCTTGTTATCATAGTGCTCTGCCCTACCATATCCCAACTTAAAGTCGTAGCAACATTTATTAATATTATGGAAAAGAAAAAAACAGTTTCATTAAAAAATATATTTATTTATTGGTTGTTAAGACACTATAATATGCCTACGCCGTTAAACTGAGCTGCCCCAACTATCATAGTCTGAAGTGGCTGGTGATTATTTCAGCATTCTGAAAAGACATAGAAACAAAATTGCACATCTTTAAATATTAGTGAATAAAAATGTAAAAAACATGAACAATTTGGCAAGTTATTGTGTCTACAAACAAGCAAAAATTGGCCATTTTATGTGATAAATCATTCTGCCATTTTTATTTTTCTCAACCATTATTTTACAACTTGTCAGTTAAATGAATGGGTATTAGCAACACATAGAACAAATTTGATCAGGATAAACCTACATGAAAATCTGGCTAAGGAAATGTTAACGCCGATGTCGACGCCGCCCCCGACAATGACGCCGAACTTCAGTGGCAAAAGTCCACATTAAAAAAGGGCGGGCTAAGTGATCCTAGCCTGAACTGGCTGGTGTATATTTTAACATTAGGAAAATACATGTATATGTATATTAAATAGTAATTTTATTTTGAAAAGACATGTATTTGTATTTCAACATTGTGTATTGAAAATCTATACAAAATAAAATTTGATGGCATAGTTATGACTGTACATTTAATTTCCAATACTATAACCTGGAAATGTCATACCATCAAAACAAAACACCACAGCTTTAACTTTTGTTTTGTTGACAGCTGGTAAGAGTTTTTGTGCTCCATTTATATGACTTGGTCTCTGTTCTTGCTTTTTGACTGCCTAAAACATAACCACATACATGTATTGTGTTTGAATTGTAACAATTCTACGATTGGTTGATTTGTTCAACCAGATTCAGACCTATTTCATTAGTAAAAAACATTCGGCTATTAAAATTGAAGTATACTGAGGAATGTAAATATACTTAGGAATATAAAAGTAGCGCTAGTAAATTCGACGATGACATTTAATTGTTTAGCTAAAATGAATACAGAGTATACAACGGTATAACCTATATGCATTTGCTTTCACAACCTCGCATTTATTTTACACACCTTCGTTTAGTAACAATTTGTATTTCTTTTACATTTCCCCCTCTCATGAAATCATTGACTCCTATCGTGGTCTGTTTGGTAGGCTATCAGCCACCAGTAGCACACACGGGCTACCAATTGGAACGTGTTTCATAAAATGTTTGTCGCTGATGCCACATCAGGATGAATCATACTGAGCAAACAAGACCTGAAAAAAACCCATAATACTTTAGGCTAATGGATCATAAAACACAAATGTATGTACATTCTGTCTATGGCGCCACGCAATTCAGACAGTGTCTTTTAGTATGTGGTCAAGATGAAAAGTAGGTAGTAATTGTTTTTGACACAGCAATGTAGCAGTAAGGACTTGTACAAGTAGAGGGGTAGTAATAACCCTCATTGACACAGCACTGTGGCAGCGAGGACTTGTACATGTAAAGGGGTAGTAAAAAACCTTATTGACACAGCACTATGGCAGTAAGGACTTGTACATGTAGAGGGGTAGTAAAAAACCTTATTGACACAGCACTGTGGTAGTAAGGACTTGTACATGTAGAAGGGTAGTCGGAACCCTTATTGACAGAGCACTGTGGCAGTAAGGATTTGTACATATAGAGGGGTAATAATAACCTTTATTGACACAGCACTGTGGCAGCAAGGACTTGTACATGTAGAGGGGTAGTCGGAACCCTTATTGACACAGCATTGTGGCAGTAAGGACTTGTACATGTAGAGGGGTAGTAATAACCCTTATTGACACAGCACTGTGGCAGAAAAGACTTGTACATGTAAAGGAGTAGTAAAAACCATTATTGACACAGCACTGTGGCAGCAAGGACTTGTACATGTAAAGGGGTAGTAAAAACATTATTGACACAGCAATGTGGCAGTAAGGACTTGTACATGTAGAGGGGTAGTCGGAACCCTTATTGACACATCATTGTGGCAGTAAGGACTTGTACATGTAGAGGGGTAGTAATAACCCTTATTGCCACAGCACTGTGGCATAAAAGACTTGTACATGTAAAGGAGTAGTAAAAACCATTATTGACACAGCACTGTGGCAGCAATGACTTGTACATGTAAAGGGGTAGTAAAAAACCTTATTGACACAGAACTGTGGCACTAAGGACTTGTACATGTAGAGGGGTAGTAAAAAACCTTATTGACACAGAACTGTGGCAGTACGGACTTGTACATGTGGAGGAGTTGTCGGAACCTTATTGACACAGCACTGTGGCAGCAAGGACTTGTACATGTAAAGGGGTAGTAAAAAACCTTATTGACACAGAACTGTGGCACTAAGGACTTGTACATGTAGAGGGGTAGTAAAAAACCTTATTGACACAGCACTGTGGCAGTACGGACTTGTACATGTGGAGGAGTTGTCGGAACCTTATTGACACAGCACTGTGGCAGCAAGGACTTGTACATGTAAAGGGGTAGTAAAAAACCTTATTGACACAGAACTGTGGCAGTAAGGACTTGTATATGTAGAGGGGTAGTAAAAAACCTTATTGACACAGCACTGTGACAATAAAAATGTATACATGTAGAGGGGTAGAAGGAACCCTTATTGACACAGCACTGTGCCAGCAAGGACTTTTACATGTAGAGGGGTAGTACAAAACCGTATTGACACAGCACTGTGGCCTTGGATAAACATAGTCAAGTCTAACGCGACTTTGGTTTTCAAGAGCAGTTTATAGTCACACATTATGGCAGAATGTGTACACATAAGGCCTAGGCCTACAATATAAGACATGATTGACTAAAAGTATCACATTACTTACTTGATGGTGTCACCGATTTACACAAACTCATGCTTCTTCCCATAATTCCATATTGTCTCGCTCGATAATGTCCAAGATAGAACATTTGCGGCAGCCGAAAATTCACTTGAGGCCGTTTTAAATGCTTCCTAATTGACGGACGTCTTTCCGAACAACATGGCGACGGTGTATTGGCGGCAATCCCCTCAGCCCTGCCACTCCACATGCGAAAATGTATGATGGCCTCTGATTGGTTTGGTGAAAATAACGATTCGCTCTGCTATTGCCACAGTACTGTGGCAATAGACACTTCCATATAATATATCTATAATATACATCCATCTAAACGTGAGAACAAAATCATTACTAATATAAGTGTTTTATAACTACATTTAACATGTGAATATACAACACCCTGCATGTATCAACTTACTGCAGTTCACATAATCTATTTTTTAAGATAATTTTTGAGTAAAAAACCACACCAGTAATAAATTGGTGTTAAAAAAATAATAGGTGTGTACAAATCCACCTGAAAGTCCTAAAAGAATATTAATTACAAAGCCAAATCCACAAAACAAATTAAAAACGTTACAAAAGACAATTTTTTGTTGGTGGGTTGGTGTACGGTTGTAATACAACCTTGTAAAACATTAACAGCATTAAAACAACCAATTCCAGTGTATCCAAAAAAATTTCCGATGCTACCCAGGGGAGGGGGTGGGGGTACCCAAATCTGGAATAGCTGTGCCAATGTTAAAACAACTATACAACAATATTGCCAACATTAACAGCATTAAAACAACCAATTCTAGTGTATCCAAATCTGAAATAGTTGTGCCAGCGTTGGCCCAACGTTGAGCCAGCATTGTAGTCGCCGTGTATGGGATGCTACCCAGGGGAGGGGGTGGGGGTACCCAATCTCTGTACCTTTCTACTGTTGTTATACTCAATTTGGATAAACAAATAAGTAATATGGGGAGAAGATTGATAGAAACGTGTCGCAGCCTCAACCTAATCATAATTAATGGAAGATTTGGAAAAGAGAAGCAAATAGTTTTTAAAAACATGCAAGGATTCAATTACCGTACTGCAGAATACAGTTTTTTGTCTACTAATTTAACTAATTGTTTATGCTGCGTTCATGATTAAAACAATAAATTAAATTAACCAGAAAGCAATAAATGATACGGATCACTTTTTAATAACCAAACCTAAAACAAAATTTATATGGAAATCAGAAGATGCGCCTTTGTATAAATATAAATTAAGTGGTGTGGACTGTTCATATATAGAGGGCAAATTAAACAAAGCCGAATCAGGTGATTAGGTCGTGTCTATAGATATTATTAACAACATTGTAGAAAATGTATCTAAACTATTAAAAGATGTCGCCGCTGATTCTCGAATGTCAGAACCAGTAACATCAAAACCAAGCAAACCTAGGCGACGGTCATTGCCTTATAAATCATGGTACAATTCTGACTGTGAGAGTACTCGCCGTACCATGCTTGGATATAAAAATAAGTAGGCCTACAGAAAATTGAAAAACGCAGACAATTTAAATCTACTTAAACACTCTTCAAATGAATTAATTAAAAAAAATACTTAAATGATATATCCAATGGTCAAAAAACAATTTATTAATGGTTTCACAATAAATTGTTCATTTTCTACAAGATAAACAATGAAATATACTATTATATAAATGTTATGTATGATAGTAGAAGTCACCAAAGTTGTACGTGTCGTTGATATATATATAGTTACACTAAACACACACTAAAACAACATCATTATTTTTTAACGTAATTTGCCTGGTACTTTTTACTGGACTCTTATATGATTATATGTAGTTCTGATCCTTCAGATATATTTGATTTGAGCTTTGATTTTCATAACATTTTGACAATATCTCAAAATGTAAATCCTCTTCTGGCCATACTAGTAATCACCAGGTGGCTTCTCTATATACATGATTATAATGTATCAAGAAATATATACTCAACAGGTGACCATGAACACAACCCAGAAAACAATTTCATAGCGGGCCAGAATTAGACCTATAATTTTGTGCCAGTAATTATGGGCCAATACAGTCAAACCAATATGCCAGAACCGGTCCCGTTTTGGCCCAGTGTAGTTTCCATACAGTTTGCACGCAGGGCCACATATGGCCCAGTACTGGTTACCATGTCTGGGCCTGTTGAGGCCCCATATTGGCCCAGATATCAGGAATACATACAGCCTGCTATTTGGTTTTATTAAACATATGTGTTGTTACCAGTCGTGCAAATATCACTCGATATGAACGTAGCCCAAGTGTTATCAAGCTTATCATCTTGCAATTATTGGTTTAATCACGTGACCGTGTATTATTAATTATAAATACACGGCTATGCCTTGGTTTAATCACGTGACCATGTATTATAATACACGGCTAGGCCTAGGGCCTAAGCTTACAAAAACTGCATAGCACAGTGAATCCTCCCCCTCAGAGTTTATTTATGCTATAATTTCGCCATCACTAAAAAGGACTCCCGGTTTACTTTACCTTGTTTGTTGAGACGGCGTCACTACTTAGGAGCACATTTTGAAGGCAGGTTCGGTCTTAAGTACTGTAAACGACGTTTCAAATGAAGCTAATTCCTTGTAGTCCCAGAGCTAGGGTTTTTTTATTTGTGTTGAAAGGTCCATACGATCCAAGAGTTCCACCTATAGTGAAATTTTCTCAGGAATCCGAATCAGCGCGTCTTACAAAAATCATCCTGTCCAAAAGTACCGTCAAAATCGCCAACCGCAATTTGAAATATTGCGTATGAAGTGATTGTTTGCTAAAACTGTGGTAATTTCCTATTTAGGTAATTTTTAAATTATTTATTATCACTCACATATGACACAGGCTTTCACATGGATGTAAAATATTTTGAGTCTTATCAATGACGAATGCACAATATAGCTTTAAGTTGGTATTTTAACACGTATTTTTAGCCATTTTTCATACTTTTTCAGTAAATAGACAAAATACTTTTCCCTCAGCCGATTTGTGTATAGTATAAATGGTTAGTTTTGCTTCAAACATGTTCTAGAACTATTTTTAACCCAAAATTAACCCATTTGGAATAAAAATATTATGTGAACATATTACTCGCTTTTTTGGTTAGAGGTAAAATTAGCTCGCTTTTCTTCAGGCTCGGGAAGATTGCCATATCTCACCTTATTGCCTACTGAGTAGTCAAATTTTGAGCTATATCAATATATTTGATATCAATAGAAAGCTACTGGCACAGGCCTTCACATGGATGTAAAATATTTTGTGTCTGATGATTGACAAATGCACAAGGGAGCTTTAAGTTGGTATTTTAACACATAATTTTACCCATTTTTCATACTTTTTCAGTCAATAGACAAAACACTTTTCTCTTAGCCGATTTTTGTATAGTCTAAATGTTTGGTTTTGATTCAAACATGTTCTAGAACTAGTGTTGACTTAAAATTACCCCATTTGGAATAAAAATAATGAGTTATGTGAACATATTACATGCTCTTTTGGCTAGACGTAAAATGTGCCCACTTTTCTTTAGGCTCAGGAAAATTGTATGTATCTTACCCAACGAGTAGTCAAATTTCGAGCTATATCAATATATTTGAAATCAATAGAAAGTTACTGGCACAGGCCTTCACATGGATGTGCCACCACGACACATTCATTTACCGCTGGTACAATGTTGGTCCAGCGTCGGAAGGAAAACTATGTGTTCGCACCTCTGTGAAAGGGGACTGGTCTGTATTCAACCATACATGGTAAAACTACAAATTTCAAGGCCTGCACACACAAGAGCTAAGGCTACCCGCGGCCCGCAAGCGTCCGAGCTAGGGCTACCCGCGGCCTGCACGAGCCCGCGTAATGTCGACCCACACCCACCCCGCCCCGCAAGGCTAAAATAAAATTTTACAGCGGGGGCCGCGGGTCCCGCAAACCCGCGCAGGGCGGCCTGCCAGCACTAATGTCCAACTTTTTATTCTCTCAAACATTAAATCAAATATACATTTCATTGGTTGGTTAGTTCAACGGTGCTTCTTGGCCTAGCCTTTCTGGGCCTCTTATCTGGGTATATCTCCCTCCGGTGTATACCCGGCTTCGCTCCGACCCGTGATATTACCTGGGTGCGTTTAGTTTAATTACTCTCTTGGGCTACCCCCACAGTCTGCGGGAGCGCCGAGAGTGGGCTTGATTTGATTACTCCCTCTGGCCACCCCGGCCACAGTCTGGCCGTGTCATCTCTTTCGGTCATGACGACTTCTGCCGCAACTCTTCTGCCGGCAAACGTTCGGCAATTATCACTAGTAGTCAGGGGGCCAGGAGCTGAACCTGGAAAGTGGGTCCAAAGTTTTTTCTCAATGTTTTCATATCATATAGGTATTGTACTCTATGAAACCGCATGATGGCATTTTCACAGCATTGAGCATTTTTAAATAACGCGTTTTACATTTTTTCGCCTATCGCGGTACAAAAATAGTGGTTTTAGGTGATCGGGAAAAACAGAAAATCCCTGTATATATTCACAAAACTGATAGCTATTAGTTTTATGTTTGTATATTGATGTATATTAATAATAAATATCATTGGGTCAAAGGTCAAGGCTATAATTCAAGGTCAAAGGTCAATAATTCAGGTCCATCATGCCTAATTCAGTATCGTTTGTACATTACACCATCCACATTTTTATATGTTTATATAGCTGAGCCTGCATTCATTGTCTTATAATTTAGGTTTTTGTTATGAAGTTCCATGCATCTTGATAAACTAGATAACCTGTCGCTCACCTATTCTCGTTCCTCCAGGCCCCACTCTTAATGTGGCCTATTTACCGTATCCATTTGCTGGGATGAAATAGAATGGTAACATTATGTGGCTTGAATTGTGTAGCAATGGATTATACGTTGCCATTCTATTGTATGGGCCAGTCAACATGATTCACTAACCCAATGTTGGTTCATCATCTGCGACGCTGTCACACCATGATATCACTATTAATGCGCTGCATTGTCTCAACGCTCCCCCAATGTTTTGACACTCAGACAAAATTTGTGAGCCTTAATAAGGTGAATTTAAATGCCAATTGGCTAGCCTCTGTGTCAGGCATATGCTTAAATTAAATAATAATTTTTTTTTCAAAAAAATATAAATTTTGTTCATCAATGACAATGCGGTTTGCATTTAACTATGACGTAACTATGTTCCATTCTTGTGGTATGAAAGTTTAACAGATGAGTGAATAATTCATGATTTTTTCTTTTTTTATAGTTCCAATATCACAGCATATCTATATCTGACTATATGGATACATCAATTATCAATAATGTGGTGTAATAATTCAGAGGTTGCTGTAAACTATCAACATTGCACGTAATCGTTATTTAAAAAAGTTCTTTATCTTAAACAAGTTAAGTAATCAGCAATGACACCACCGCCTTTGACATCATTTTGTTATTTGCTATATATATTATTAAAATTGCTACTACCTTACTGTTCATTGTTTGTTTCATCATCTTTTTTAATGTGGTACTAGTATACATCATATTCTGATACAAGACGATGTATTCCTGCTTAGTTGCTTCCATGTTTCATCCATATACTAATGGATCTAACTGGCTCAGGGCATTATCAGGGCATTATTCACCTGAAAGTTTGTAAATGTTATATTTTCAAATGTTTCTTCAAGGCTTTCTCAGTTGATGGCAATCAACATAATCATGAACAGGTGGTGCTCCCCCGGCCGACTTACTAACCACAGAATAAATTCCTTACTACATCAACTGATCAAGATAGAGATCATTAATATCCCCAAGAAGCCTTGTTGGATGATATTCAACATGATTCCATTACCAATGCATCCAGCCATAGCATCACATCGAGATAAGAAGGGTCCTGGCAGCAGGTTTGAAATGAGGTCAGAATATTCGGCAGTGACTAAGACCAGTTTGTTTGTGGCCAAGATCACCTTTTGTGGTGGCTGAGATGATTTTTAAAGTGACTGTGATGGCGTATTTAATGGTCAAGTTTACTTCTGCAGTGACCGAGATCATTTTTTCAGAGGCTGACATAGGATTGTTAGTGGCCAAGATCACTTTTGTAGCGGCTGAGAAACTATTAAAGTGGTTGTGATCACTTCTTCAGAGCCAAGATCACTTTGTAGTGGCTTAGCTATTTTTTTCAGTGGCTGACACCAGTTTGTTTGTGGCCAAGATCTCCTTTGTAATGGCTGAGATAACCTTTAAAGAGGCTGTGATCACTTCTTCTTTGGCCAAGATCTCTGTTGTAGTGGCTGAGATAGCATTTAATGCGGCTGTTATCACTCCTTCAGTGGTCAAGATCACCTTTCTAGTGGCTTAGCTAATTTTCAAAGTGGCTGTGACCACTTCTTCAGTGGCCAAGATCACTTTTGTAGCGGCTGAGATAGTTTTTAAAGTGGTTGAGATCACTTCTTCAGTGGCCAAGATCACTTTTGTGGACGCTGAGATAACATTTAAAGTTTCTGTAATCACTTCTTTAGTGCTCAAGATCTTTGTAAAATGGCTCCATAGAATGTAAAAATAAAAACAAAAATCTGTACCTTATAAAGTTAACATGAGAGAGAAGTCCTGCTGGTATTCACTAAAAAACATTGTAAATTGTTCAAATGGAGGGATAAAAAACAAACTTAGCGCTGTGTTGTACATTTTCGTATTTAACAGAAATACAATATTATGCATCCACGTTAAAGCCCTTGATAGTAACTTTCAACTGATATCAAAGATGCTGGTACATTGTTTAAATCTTGGAACTCATTGGGCAAAAATATGAGACACAGTCTATTTTCCGAGCCGATAGAAAAGTGCTCAAATTTTACGTCCAACAAAAAAAAGTGTGTAATATGTTGAAATAGCTAATTACTTTTTACTTTCAAATGGGTTTTTTTTAAGTCAACAATAGTTCTAGAACATGTTTGAATCAAAACTAAACATATATACCATAAAACAAATCGGCTAAGAGTAAAGTATTTTGACTATTTACTGAAAAAGTAATAAAAATAGGCAAAATTAAGGGTTAAAATACCAACTTAAAGCTTGTGCATTTTTCAAAAATCGGACAGAAAATATGTTACATCCACGGGAAAGCCTGTTCCAGTAGCTTTCTGTTGGTATCAAATATATTGATATAGCTTCACTACTCAGTGGGCAAAAATGTTTATTAATTGTTTAATATTTCAGTAAAGCAGCTACAGTGACTTGTACAGGTTGATTCTGGCCCCTGAATAGTGCAACTATGTAAAAATAATAGTGGCCTAAATTCCCATTCCGGGTGACACCTTACCCCCAGCCACGTCTGGTCTAATAATTCTGCTGACGGATAAACAAACAGACAAACCATCCCGACTAAAACATAACCTCTTATGGCGGAGGTAATAAACCAAAAATGTATAAATCTATAAACAAATATTTCGATGTTAAGTGTTAACATCATTGGATGACGTGATATAAAATTTTAGAACGTATGGCCACAATTACACATTATATTATCTCGTCGATATATACATAAATAATAATTATTGCGGTACAAATGTTTTATAGTTGCTTTGAGATATCACATTGAGGTTCGTAATGAAATTCCCTTCATTTTGATATGTCACACGCTTATATTTTTATAAAATTTGATAACTGGTAATTGGGTTTATGCAAGACATTGGGGTCAAAGGGTTCACATAACTCAAAACTTCTTGTTCAATCAATTTATACAATTATGAAATCACTTTTGCTAATATTGAATACATACTAGTTCAAATAATGGCAAATATAGATTAGGTTAGTGCTTTATATAAATATTTATATTTTTCGAACCGTGGGAAACCATTATTTTGCATCCCGATTGACGTGATTTTATAAAACGTGTTATATAAAAATGCTCAATGTTGTGAGAATGCCATCATGCAGTTTCATGTACTACAATACCTATATAACATGAAAACACTTAGAAAAAAACTTTGGACCCACTTTCCAGGTTCGCCCAAAAATATGCATTTGACCCCCTGACTATAGGTGCAGAATTGACGGCTTGATCACGTCCGCTGGCCTGGGTCTTATCATGGACCAGACAAACAACACACCTTTAACATCACCTTTAACATCGTCGGGTGCTTTGTTTGATCATCTGTTCGGCTTAAAGTGTGCAGTCTAATGGCGCGTTTCAGTATTTTCTGACTTTATATTTATAAATAATTATATAAGAATTTGTGAGTGCAATCCCGGATTCTACAATGGTCCATCTACTTTGCATTGTTTTCGGTCAAATTACGCCATGTCAAGTTTTCGGTCAAATTACGCCATGTTATGTTATGTCAGTGTCAAGCATAGATGAACAGAAGTTCTTAGATTTTCTGTTAATTAAAAACGAATAACTACGATGGTGGAGGCGGTAGCGGACCGTGTTGAATACAGTAAGCAGCCCATCTATGACGAGAGCTCTGCCGTGCAAAGCCAAAAAGGCAGTATCTGTTTACTTTACAAGTAAGCAGATACTGCCTTTGCAGAGCAGAGCTGCTTTATAAATATAATGACATTAAATCGAGTGATTATATATATATATATATGATTTCATACAAAAGTATATTCAGTATATTTTCGCTTGACATCAAATATTTAAATTACAGTATCATAGTTAATTACATACATAACAGATTTGGAAGATCTAAAAAAAATAGTTTTCGTATATGTATAAAATGTTAACAATCTTTCCGATACTTACATTTTGGATTAATGTTTTTGCTGAGGGATCATATAACTGTATAAGGTGATAAAGTCATTCAACCTATGTTGGCGGGGTGGGGGTGGGGGTGCAGACTTTTTGTATGTCTAAGCCCGGTATTGAGATCATTCGCAGTAAGCTATTATGATAGGTACAAAATCATACATAACATATAGCAATACATAGTTTAGACAACTATATATGGACGCCTTTATGCACAACTGAGCCAACCCCCAAAATTCAAAAATGAGTTCAGTGTGCCAAGTGATAGACATTTTGCATAGCCTTTATTTAAAAATTAACCGAAAGTCCAAATTAAACCAATCATGCCACCAGGCGGCGGTGAACCAAACCAACACATGCATGTAAAATCTTCAGATTTATTTATGCCCAACTGGACCAAGCCACACATTCATTTCTTCTATCAGCCTCACATTCCCCGTGATTTCACCTAAGCTTTATAAGTTACACGTATTGTACTAAAGACATTCCACAGCTAGATCTACAGAAGATGTAGATAATCTGTAATGTGTTTATTAATGTATTTTTCTTGACGTTTGTTAAATTAACAATAATTGTGGCTTGATCCACTTGATAAATAAAAATCTTAAAATTGATTTATGCACAACTGGAACAACCCACACCTTTATTTTTCCCATCATCCTAGCAGTCTACGTGATTTCACACAAATTATAGAACGTTACAAGTATTTTTATTGTGGAAACTTCGGAATAGATCTACAAACGACGCAGAGAGTGTGTGATGTGCTTATTATTGTAAATTTTCTACATATATTTGTATTTGTTGAATTTACAAGAAATGTGGGTTGGTCCAGTTGTGCATAAATCGGAATGATCATTCTGATTTATGCACAACTGGACCACAGTTTATTTGAGGCAGCGAGGCTCGAAACCGGAGGTATCTGAAGATGTGGGTATGTTCCATGAATTGAGATTGTGATTTCCTTTCTTGAATTTACAGTAGACCATAAACTTTAACTGCATTTATCTCAAAACGAACTTTTGGGGGTTGGTCCAGTTGTGCATAAAGGCGTCCATATATATGATTATCTTTGGAAGACAATGATAAATGCAGACCATAGCAAACTACGAACATAGGCCATATGAATAGTTTCAATCAAAACCAGGTCTGAAACAAAATTTAATTTTCTCTTAAGTGTCAATCCTGCGTTCTCCGAGTTGTACCATGTAGATCCAGGCATGTGCCCGTGTTGCGACTGGGATCCATATCGGCAGCTACCGGTGGCATCCGTGTGCTTCCGTGAACAGCCGACCACCGAAAAAAAATCATGTACATTCTTTTTCAAATTTATCCCGGCAGCAACACGGCTGAGTGCCCCGTCATGCTGCCGTGTATCTGTATTATCCATGAAGCCTTTTGCATCTCAATGTAGACATCGTACTGCCTCCGGGACATCCATGTAGCCTCCTTGGGCCATCGGGAAATAAAATCGCAATAGATATGTCAAATAATGAATTGTTGTCAAATCTAAACCCAACTTGACTTGACACACGAGTTGAAATGTAGGCCTATACATAGATTATGTTGAAACATAAAAATAAAATAATATACGGTTATTAGCCTATATTTAGGCTATGTTCAACCAAGGAATATTCCTTGGTTCAGCATGTTCAGAGGAAATTGTGACAATAATTCATACTTTAAAATAGCATTACGTGATGTTATACTGGGTTTCGCGCCTACTCAACGACGTGTTACATATTATATAATTATGTGTTATTCATAAAACTAAAAATGTTTAATTTGGCATATTATCATTCGTATTTGATCAAGAAGAATGACATAACATTTCTGAAATGTCATATTAATGTAATATATTAAACCCTTAAATGCTACAAGGGTGTTGTATCATCCAAAAAGTTGTTTTTATCAATACACACGATAACGTTATGAATGCAAGTTTTGTGTAAATGAGAACGCTTATATTCTGATCTGCTTACTCACCCATAGTCAGTCTATATCTGATCTGCTTAGCCTACCTACTCATATACTAAAAGTGATTTTATTAGGCTTAAGATTGTTTATATTAGCACTAGCGTTGCCATTAGATTAGACACAGCGGACTACTAAATTAAACATGGTAAATTGATGTAACATTTTAAAATAACTGCTTAACATGTTTCATTTGAACAATAAATATTTAATGTTAATATGGTTAATCAACTATAATGGATATTGTAAACGTCAATCATTCGAAATACGGTTCACTGCCTGTTTAATAATCCTTTTGTGATAATAAATGTATTATATATTATTTGAATAGATATTTAATAAATTAATAATTCTGGAATGGTTGAAACGCCCGATTTTAAAGCAATTTGATACAATTTCGGACCAAAACAGGGTAGAGCTTGGAGATCAACCGCATAGCCACCGGGGCATCCACGTCTGCACCTTCTTGAAGCCGAACGCATCCGTGCTGACTACACATTGCCTCCACTCTTGCCCATTATGTAATGACATGCGTGTTATTTCCGTAAAAGGAACACGGACGGATGATACCTCTGGGATGCACCGTACGATCATGCAAGCAGGACAAGGATATATGCCTAAACTTATTCTGTGTATTTGCCTTCTTCTTATTATTTTTTGAACTAGATATATTGAGTTTACAACTGGATAATTATATTCAGTAAATAACTCGATATATTGAGTTGTGAACAAAAGAACAAGTGATTTATTACTGTTGTCTTTTTTTTGAAGACATGCAGTGCCAGGCAAAGCTGGAATATACATGATTAATACAATATAATGAACATAATACAATCCTTCTCGAATTTATTTATACACACAATAAATAGTTAATATGATTAGTATTATGATGTGGACAAGCGTCAAGTAAACACATATTATGTAATCATTCAAATACAGTTGAATTGAAAAGTATTCATAATTTTAGATATAAAGGTGCACACATTTCTGAGTATATTTCCGGAAGAAATATTCAGCAGCTAGTGTAGCTTCAATGTAAAGGGACTTGTATGGTATTGTTTTAAGAGGAGTTATATTCTCTCTGTCTTAAAAAAAATCGCATACGAACAAGTAATGAAACGCCAATGTGTCTTGGTGCAATGTCACATTTGCTAATACACGGGTGTCCCGGAGAACCTGTTCTCTACAGCCAGTTTTTATCGGCAACCTGAGATTTCTGCAACGGGATTTAGTAAATATAATTTTCTGCTTACGTGGTTAAGAAATCAAGTAATTTTCAAAAGTGAAAGTGGTCTTGAAAGTTCTATAAATTATGCACTTTCCAGATTCGTTGATTTCTGTTATCCATTGATGGATAAACTGGTCTCTCAGTCTCACTTTTATTGACAGTCTAAAACACTCACGGCTAGCCTAGCTGTTCCAAACACCAGATAAACCTATATTATTTAATGTGTTGTTGACAAACATAAGCCATGGTGATGTATAAATATACAAAACATGCAATTTAAGCAATAATCTATATAATGTTGAATAAATTGTATTACATCTATTATTTTCGTCACACATGATAAGTGAACTTCAAAATAGTAGCACTCTAGATTTAATATTTACAACTAGCTTTGACCCGTGCTCTGCACGGGCAAAGCTAGTAAGTAGGCCTCACTGACATAATTGAAACACTGCATTCTGTACAAAAATACCATGAATACAACACATATAGAATTGAAAAACATTGATTATTGTATGAGTATAATTAAACACTGTAATTATCATGATTCGAGCCTGGCAAAGAAATGTTTATGAATATAATAGTCTACTAACCATGCTAACGCTTTTTACTGCTGTATACAAAAACGTGTAACAGTGATGTGCATGAGCAAATATTGGATAGTAAAAAAATTAATTTAGGTCTCTGCAGAATGGGTGGGGTATTATAGAAAATATAAATAACCCACAGGTTGACACACTGGTAGTTTAATGTTGGGCCACTGTTTACGAAATTTCCCCAACATCAACATCTTCCTCCTGGTGGACATGCGTTGTGATACAATGCTGGGTCGGGGTTGTACCAGCGTTACAGCGCCGTTACAGGCGGTGGGCCAACATTGAGCCGGCATTGGGTCGGTGTATCCTGTATAGGCATATACGGCACATTGTAGTCACGCGCGCCCAGCCAAAAAGATGCCCTGCCCGTGTGCAGCCAGAAATTGTAATGAACATTGATTAAAAGCCAAATTCCGGCAGCAAAACATATCCTAATATTTTTGTATTATCATTACAACCACCCCTTAATGTGAAAGCTTTGCGTGGGGTATATAGTGGGTGGCGGTAAATAGCAATATGGTCAGGGGATTCGTTCAACCACCGACAAAGCCTAAAATACCTTATTCTATTATAGTATAGATTAGAGGGGGAGTGCCGACTTCACCATACACCATATTTGAACATGTACATTTATTAACATTTAATATATTAAGATATAACTCCACATTTAAAGACTTTCGATATCCTGCTGTAGCAGAACACAATCATTTAAAGACCTTATTTTAAAAAAACACTTTGCATCATCAGCAAACAAACTTTTAGAGCAAAAAAAAACAACACCTGGCATATCATTAATGTATAGTAAAAATAAAAGTGGGCCTAAAATTGAGGCCCTGTGGTACTCCTGATGTCACAGACAACCAGCTAGATTTAGCACCCTCTATGACTACTTGCTGTTTTCTACCTGTTAAGTAGGATTTTAACCAACTCAGTAAGTCACCATTAAATCCAAATGTTTTCAACTTATGTATAAGTAATGAGTGTGGTACACTGTCAAAGGCTTTACTAAAGTCTAAATAAATTACATCAGTTTGAAAACCTTTATCTAAAAATTCACCTATCTCATGGTACACTTCTAGTAGCTGGGTATTACATGACCTACCCGAGAAAAAACCATGTTGCTTTTCAGAGATATCCTTACTGACAAAACTATAAATATGATTATATATACAGCGTTCCATTATTTTTGATACTATGCTTAATAAGGATACAGGCCTATAATTATTCACTTTGTCCCGATCTCCTTTCTTATGAATTGGTGACACATATGCACACTTCCACATATTTGTAACTTATGATAGCCTCATGCTTAAAGGTGTAGTCAACTGTTAAAATTCACGGGACAAGGGTCCCCAGAAGGCAATAGTGCCCGTGGGTAGGCCAAGTCCCTATTCCATAATAATACTAAATATGCGTTTCATATCTAAAGCCTCATTAAGAGCAAGTTCTCAAATCACAGCAAGTTTATATATACTTGAGCGACATCCATGAGTTTATAATTCAAAGATCTTGGCCCTTACCCCTACTTGGTCGCTTGCTTGCAAACAAACTGACTGTATTACTGCGGGGATGTTGAAACTGCTTGACCCAAGCTTGTATTGACATGCCCAGTAAACACAAAACATTTGTGTGACTTTATGCAATGTTGGACCAACGTCGAAGACGTTGGGCCGACGTTGTATAAATGTTATACAAATGTCTTGTGTTTGCTGGGCAGGCGGACTTTCTCTCAAACATTGTACATTTATTCAATGTTGGTTCAATGTTGGGCCAGCGTCGCAGACGTTGGCCTAGGATTAAAACAGCATTGGATCAATGTCCCGTTTAAGTAGTATCTTGTAATCAGTTCAGTGGCTATATTAATGCCGTCAATCTGTACTCAATAGGCTACTGTTGGCCTACACTTGACCGTCCCAGGCATGCGCGTCTTGCAGTTGAATCATTCTTTAAATTGAAAAAACTTGTCAGTGATGGGGTTATTTGCTGGGCGCACATTTTTAATACATATGGGGAGACATTATCAGGCCCACACGCTTTATTAACATCGAGTTTAGATAAAATTTTAAAGACGTCGAAATCATTAAAACACATACTACTGAGATGATCTTCACAAATGATAGGAATGTCGGGTAATTGATCCTGTTCTCTCTCATCTACTTGCTTAAATACAGATTTAAAATAGTTGTTAAACGGACACGCCTTGCCTTGTGGGTCTGTAGAGCCAGCAGAATCGTTTTGAATTTTACTAGGTGGTGATTTACTTTTCGTTTTTTTTCTAAAAAAGGACCAGAATCTTTTAGGATTACTTTTTGACATTTCTCCCAAATTATCAACAAAACATCTATACTTCTTTCTTAATACCGATTACAATTTATTTCGAATTTTCTAAAATTTATCCCAGTCCTCTTTAAGGTCGCTGGCTTTGGCTATTTTCCACACATTATTTTTTTAGATGACATATGCCTAACTTCGGAGTCGAGCCAAGGAGGCGCATTAGATTTCCGGACATTAACTTGTGGGACACATTCACTAACAGATTTATTGTAATGCTGTGCCATGTGTCCCAAGCTGCATCAATATCGGTAACATACGTAGCAGTATTAAAATAAGGTGGATCTGTAGGATCCCTACTTCGCTTGTTTAATGTGGCAGTCGTCCCCACCCTCCCGGACGCGATGAGTCTGTGGACGACTGCCTCGTTTTGGTACTTCGGTGCCGTGCGCAGAGGGCCGAATCCCATGCGGCCGGGGTACTTTTCCCACACTTAAGATAGAACGCTCAGCGACTGCTTACGTGCCGCCGGTCGCCCGCTCTGAGTTTAGTTAGAAGTGTCGTGCGCGGGGTTGTACGTTGCTATTATCAAATGTCTAGACAAATAAACATGATAAGCAGAAGAGGAGTTTTGTGAGTTAATCAGAACCGTAGATCCGACGGGGAGATGAAGTTTACGATATGATGAAGAGTGTTAGGCAGTTTCTCCCGTCTACCCTTACAAGCCCATACGGGAGACCCTAACAATCCCATACTGGTGCCTCCGACGTGAGGGACTACCTAACAAACCCATAGATCGCTTAACAATGCGCACAGCTTTCCAACATCTGTTTTTTTATAATTAAAAACTTTTCTGCTGACACTAGGTTTTTCAGACGTCTTCAACAAAATAATAAAATTCAGAACAGTATGATCAGTGGTAAAATCGACGTCAATAGCTGCTACCTGGTCCACTTTGGACTTGTCGTTAACAAAAAGTAAATCTAATATATTACCACAAACATTTGAGGATACACCGTTACACTGGATTAGTGAGTTACCTAACATAAAGTCAGATACATAATCTGGTATTCTAGGATAAATATCCTTCCACTTAATCTGTGGACAGTTCAAATCACCAGATGCAAAAATCAAATCGTATTTTTTAATGCAATGTATTATCCATCACCAGAAATAATTTACCTTTTATTTTTTAATATAAAATTTTAGACAAGCCCCTACAACGAGTACAGCACATGCGAGATTTGGGAGTACTGATAAACACCAATCTCACATGGGGCACACATTGTAGGGGATTGAATAATAAATGTAATAGAACAATGGGTATCATTAAACGAGCAGTTGGTTTTAATGCTCCTGTTGCATGTCACTACCTCTCTGTACCGTACACTGGTACGGAGTAATTTAGAATATTGTTCCAGTGTGTGGTTCCCCAGTATTGTTTCAGATACAAAGGCTATTGAGTCAATACGGAGAGCAGCTACTCGTTATATTCTTAATTATCCGGAAATTAAATACGACCAACGATGCACTATGCTTAATTTGTACCCATTATCTTATCGACGCGAGATTACAGATTTGGTATATGTTTTTAAATGTATTAAAGGATACTATGACGTAGCCTGGCATAATAATATAGAAGTAATTTCAAACTCATCTCTGAGATCTGGCACTGCGGGCCGTGTTCTACGTATAAAAATGGTTAGAACAGAGTGTTTTAAAAGAAGTTTCTCTAATAGAATTGTTCCAATGTGGAACGCCCTCCCGCAGCAATTGAGGGACGCCGATTCTATATATTCTTTTAAACGTGAACTTGTAATGCATTATGACAACCTTCTTACAGATTTCGAAACAGATAATGTATGTACCTGGTCAGGGGCATGTAGGTGTCACTCTTGTGTTTGTAATCGTGGTGCTCCACGTTAAAACGCTATTTTTATTAATTGTATTACTTTTTAACATAATTTCAATTTTATTACGATGGTTTCTGAACTTGTATAGGTATATTGCCTGTTCTCAGATGACCTGCCATATTGTACCATTTGTTAATGAAATTTACTGTATTCTTATGTACATGTACTGTGTATGGCGAATAAATAAATAAGTAAATAAATATATTTTAAAAATCTCAATTGTAATTTCTCGATAATATCGATGTTTTCACGTCCCCATATTTCGCAACCATATGTAATAATGGGAACAACTATATGGTTAAACAGTTTAAGAAGAACATCAAGAGGTAAAAATAAACACCTAGCTTTACGTAGTAAAGAGAACATTGCCCTACTACCCTTCTCGTATAATTTCTGTTTTGCTTTTGTTTTGGATACATTAATTTTGAGCTTCCACAGTGCACAATATTGATCCACTGCATCCAGAGCTAGTTGCTAGATCAGGAATTTTATTGTCAATAAATGACAATCCATTGTATTTGGTGCTTGAATAATCTCTTAAATCAGACAGAAAAATTGAAAATAACAATGGTGATAAATTTTCACCCTGTCGAACACCTGTTTCATAAACAAAATATCCTGATGTTTTACCAGACATCGAAATGCAAGATTTCGCGTTATTATACATTGAATAAATTGACTTAATTAATTTTCCACCAATTCCCTTTGATAGTAGTTTAGACCACAGCGCAGCCCTGTTCACTGTGTCAAAGGCTTTGCTGTAGTCCACGAAACAGCAGTACAATCTCTTTTTCTTAAACAAATATAGATCAAATAGTGTATTTTAAGGAAAAAATGTGATCAGCGGTTGAAAAACCTTGCCTAAAACCTGCTTGTTCATTTCCAATAATTTCACACGACTTAGAATAAGATGTTAATCTGGTATTTATACAGCTTGTAAATAGCTTTCCCAGACAGCTAAGAATAGTAATTCCACGATAATTCGACGGGCCCCTGGGGTCACCCTTGTTTTTGGTTTTAAACACCAATCTGTGGGAATAAGTTCGCTGTCAAGTAATACAATAAAAGCTTAACAATTAGTTCTATTAATATCCGTGGAATTCTTGATAAATTCATTTGTTTTTATTGCTTTTTTCACTTCAATTTCAGTAAAAGGTTCGTTTAAAATGTGGTTATCCATGTGGTTATCCATGTTAATGTCGAGATTTGGCCTATCAATAATATTTTCTCCGTTCCCAGAATTCAAAATATCAAAAGGTTTTTTAAAAGTATCCTTTGGTAAGTCATTCACAGATTGAGGGGGTCTATCTTTGTTTATAATTTCCCAAAAATCTTTTGGGTTACTTGAACTCAGGTTACGAATTTGTTTTGCAATTTTACTTTTGTATTTGTTGAATAACGTGTTAATTTCCTTTTTGTATTCTTTGCTTGCATGTCTTAATTGTTGAAGTGATTGGTTGTTCTTAAGTGTTCGCTATTTATTTTTAAATCGTATATATTTGTGTCGTTTTGTCTCACATTCTGTGTTATAACATGGTTTGTGTGTTTCTTTTCTAAATCGTTCGGTATAAAAAAAACTGATTAAAGAGAGTTGAGAACTCGATATATTGAGTTAGGAACTCGATATTTTGAGTTATTAACTCGATATATTGAGCTTAATGGAAGTCGATATATTGAGTTAACAACTCGATATATTGAACTAAAAATTCAATATATTGAGTTAATTGGGAACTCGATATTGAGTTGTAAATTCGATATATTGAGTAGGCCCCTATATCGAGTTGTAAACTCGATATATTGCGTTTACAACTCGATATATTCAACTGAGAACTCGATATATCGAGTTTACAACTCGATATATCGAGTTTACAACCCGATAAATCGGGTTTACAACTCAACATTTCAAGTTGCCAACTCGATATAGGGTAGCCTAAAGAGGGGTATTATCAGATTATGAGCACCTTAACTTTAATTACCTATTTTGGGCAAATAAATGAAGTAAAAAAACATAATCCTGAAAACATGCTCATATTAGACATGTAGGCCTATGTTGCAAATACACGGGGGCAAATATGAGCTTGTGTTGTGTGGGAATATGAGCATGCGTGTTTAATTACCATTTGACAATCGGCTAATATGAGCACTCTTGCATAAAAAGGACATCTAAAATGTTTATTTTATGAGTAGTATACCAAATAAATGTGGCACTCATATATATATGAGTGCCACATTTATTTTCTATAGGCCTACTACTCATAAAATATATGATCCAATGCCATTAACATGATTAGGGTCAAAGATAATGTTTTTTTCAAAAGTGGTTGGAATGGTTCGCTTTCATTTCACTGTATAATAAATGTATTAAGATCATACTATTTTTCTCCATAAATGTCTTGTAATAGGGGTATTATTAGCACCATACTCATAATAGATTGAAACAGGATGCTCATATTACCCCAGAAGGGGGTGGTAACCAGTCCGATGGTGTCCAGGATATTCATAATCTCTTTATTATCGCCCATTGTTTTGGTAAGAACCGTTGACATAACACTGATCTCAGGGTGACACCCACATTACGACTTTTGTGATACCTAGTGATTTGTGGACGTACGAACAAATCAAATGTAATTGTATTTTTTTAATTAAACAGCCCCAGAACTTCATTTTGTCGTAATCAGGTAATTAGACTACTTTTTCAAAAAACCTTTCTAAAAACTGAATGAATTCATGTCCGTGTCACGGGCCGTGTCATGACTTCATTACAACCCAAATTTTACCTAATTCACGTTGTTATTCAATTGAGAATATTACAGCCTGTGTTCATATTACCTACTATCAAAAATATGTATAAGACATGTATTTCTGCTACTATGCTCATATTACCCTCATCGTACCCTTTCGAGTTGGCGATATATCATTGTTGTGAACTCGATATATTGAGTTTAAAATTATTCTTTTTGATTTAAATGTCGTTTCTGGAGCTTCAGTTCGTACGTCTGAGACCCAGGTTATCATGGTTATGTCACTAATAGTGGTCCTTACTGTATATATGCGACGCAGACCTGTATGCTACGTATGATAACGCTACCAGGCACACAATAATCAATATAGCAATGTAGGCTACTCATGCACTGAAAATGCTCAAGTAGGCCCCCTAGTGTTTATATGGTTTCAGCCACAGACTGACCCCATACAAAATAGGGGACATTTCTTTGCACGTCATATCTAAGACTTGACCTTGAATAATCAGATGGGAAATAGTTTTTTTAGAACTAGTAACATTTCAGTTACATGTGCGCATGCTCTGCTCATTTTCCGCACTATCATTAAAAAGTTATGAACATTTTTAGGACCTTGGGGTCGAGATCGCTCTTAGTCACCGCCATGTTGAAACACGTTGATTTTTCGGGTAAAACGAATACAGCAATCCATAGCCTTGGAGAGGGGTCGCGGCTAAAGTACTAGTACCCATGGATCCTCTCAGATAGCTCAGATGTTGATCCAGCGTTGTATATTGATGGTGAGTCCGCCTCAACAACGCTGGCCACACATCAAATCGGCGCTGAGCCAACGTTTCGTATGAACATGATAAGTTGAAAGCTGGATAACAATTTGGGTCATAAATAAAACCAGGAAGCGTACACCACAGTCACACTAGTCAATGATAGTCAGTACTGTGTATGTAAGAGGGGTCACAAGACGTAATCCTGGACAACGCCTGATCTACATTATCTGATTATGCGAACTTTAAATTATGTCGAGCAAATATAGGTAACTGCTATCATCACTGATCATGGCCTCATCTCAGCAAGGTGAAGATCTTCGATTCCTTCCAATGGACGATCTGCTCAAGAGAATTGAACTGATTGATGATTATGACGAAGCCGAAGAACTGGCGGATACCATGGAGGTTTCTATGGACGGTGTTCAGGATATCAACGAGATGAAGTCAAGATTAAGATTACATGTGCAGAAGAAACACGGAGTCAAAAGTGGACTTTCAAAGGTGGGTTTTTGGCAAATAGTTATTCTCATAAAAATGATAAATAAAATGTAAAATATGTTCCGACAGCTATTCAAAATTATAAATGAAAGTTAAATTGTCATAAATGTAATGACTCAATGATCACGATGATGCAATTATTAAAATGATACAAATATATAGGTTAAATTAGTAGTAGGGGAGACACCATGGACACCTATTTTTCAACCTATGCTTTTTCAAGAACCATGGGTGATAATGGAAGAGTCTACCTAAAGATAGTTAAAGCTACACTTATAACAATCGTCATGCTGGGGCACCATGGACGGGGTACAGTGGACATGCTCCGGGGCACCATGGACATGTCCATGGTGCCCCATTATTGGCATTAATGTCCATGGTGCCCCGTCCTCAAAGAATATATAAATTTCACTATCCTCAAAATGAAGATTTCTACTATTAAATGTTTATTTTTTTATTTTTTGTTCCACTATTAAAAATGTGTTGATTGACACAGGAAGTCCCTCCAACATGCCTGTAGACATGTCCTTTGTACCCAACCCATGGACATTTGCCGGACTAAAAAAAAAAAAATTAAATAACATCCAACATGAATACAGGTATTGTATTCCAGTCAAACATAGAATATACTGTACATAAATTGTCTAAAAGCAACCATTGAATATACAGAAATTGGCTAAAAGACACCCTTGATCGAGGTTGTGGGCGGCACAGTCCTAATACACTGGACACAGTAAGTGTCCCCGAGATATATGACAGTACATGTTCTGCAGTCCATTATTTAGTCCAATAATTTAGTCCAATAATAATAATAATAATAATAATAATAATAATAATAATAATAATAATAATAATAATAATAATAATAATAATAATAATAATAATAATAATAATACAGAATAAAAGGGACGTCCATGTCCGCGTAACAGTTTGCTACATTATACCAGATGTATCTTATGATAAATCCATCAAAGTTAGCTAAAACGATTTTATAGACAAAATAGGTAATTATAATTTTAAAATAATGTTATGAACATTATATTGTCTCTGAGGATATGCCTCGCTAAATAGGTGTGTTTTAAGTTTTGTTTTGAAAGATGTTAATGTTTGTTCGCCAGTGATGTAATCTGGCAGTTCATTCCACAATAATGGAGCAGCAACAGAGAAAGTACGGCTTCCATAAGTGTCCAATCTAGGCCGAACCACAGACAATAAGGTCTTGGATGACGATCGCAGTATCCGTGATGGAGTATGTATTTAAATTATCAGTTGTTAGCAAATCCATACGAATGAAAATGTACAAAAATTATCTGTGCTGTGCGGATTTGCACCGGAAAACGTCACACACAACAATGCACAAAGTCTAACCACTATTGACCCTGTCCAAGTAAGCTATATATGCAGAAATCTCCAACCCAACATTGAACAGTGTTGAAGCAGTCCCGATTGTAATCATGGTATTACTTTCTCGGCATTCCGGCAGCGTTTGGCGGATTTCGTGCTGACTGGGGTAGAAATATTTGAAAATGTATTGTGCAACAACAGCTAGATGTTCATGACATAGGCCTAATAAAATCGGCCACAACGTGCCACTTCATGACGTCATAAACAGTTTCCGCCCACTACGTTCGGATTTGGGGAAATACATCACAGTGGACGAAAATTTGACGATAAAGTGATATAGTGATATTGGGCCACCCTGGGCCTCTTCCTGATCGTCAAAGGTGGTTAAAGTCTTAGGACCTATTTATTTTGGATGGCCATATGCATGATATGGGGAGGTTTTAGTGTTTGAAAAGCTTGATCAAGATGATGGTGGTCATCTGAAAAATTGATTCTCCAGCTGCAAGAAATACATGGTTTATGGTTATAATAATGATCACCATAAAAACTGATTCACTGTTATTTAAAAATAGCATATTATTATAATACAAAAAAGTTTCAAATAAAATATTGAAATGATGATATTTCTATCATTATTTCAATATGGGTTTTTTAACTGGGGAATCAGTTTTTAACATGTTTAGGATTATTACTATACCAGTTTCAAAAATGTTAAAAACTTATTATCCAGTATTCAAAAAACATATTGAAATGTTAATAATCATGATAATCATGATAATCGTGACAATTCAAAACATGTTAAAAGCTGATTCTCTAGTAGTTACAAATAACATATCGAATATGATGGTGATCATGGTTGTCTTAAACATACTGAAAGCTAATGTTCTAGGATTTAACAATATCATGGCTAATGTTATAGTATCTAATTGCAGGCAGTTGAAGTAATGAGCCATGTACGTGAAGTTGAAGATAAGAGAAGAGGTAAACTATTTGATCTATGTCGGGGAGTGCAGTCGACAGTATCTAGAGCAAAAGATGACACCTTTCTTGCGGATCAGCTTCAGAAGAGAGGTTTAGACAGGGCAGACGAAGAGAGCTTAGATTTATCCACCAGTTTGAGAGATACAAAATGTCCCATAGTTTTTGCAGGTAAGTCAAAGTTCAAAGGCCGATCTAGGCAAATGATGTCATGATGAATCATTGGACTCATGATTCGATTTTAGAACCATGGCGATCTGGGCCCGTATTCTCGTACAAGTTACGATATATCGTAGGCTTCTGATTGGTCGAGATGGCCATCTCGACCAATCAGAAGCCTACGATATATCGTAACTTGTACGAGAATACGGGATCTGGGGCCGAGCGCACTAATTCTCGTTCACAGAGGCTCCCCACAATACTGAATCTTACGAGTGGGCAAGAAAGAAACTTTTTGTCTTCCACTGGTCACTTTTGACAAAATGTTTCTCAATTGAGTGTACGTTCTAAATACTATTTCTCGTTTATAAAAAGAATAATTATGTATATTATTATGGTTGTCCGATGCTTTGAAACCGTATATATAATCTGATAATAGTGCATAAATGTTTTACAAGAACATACGAAGAACACCAACTTGTAAAAGGCTTTTTCCATATCTGACAGCATGCTGTGTAATATACAATATTCTCAGGGCTATTTGGGGTTAGTTCTAAGATGGCATCCATTATTTTATTATTCTTGCATGTCCTATCATGCATTAGGAGATCTAATCATGCTAATGTGATTCAATACCTAAAGTAGACATTATGTATTTACCAGATTTTCTTTATTCCGTATATTTCCGACCCTTTCGATCGGGCCTATACCATGTATACTATTCTAAAATTAATCATGGTAATTAGCAGTGAAACACTCGATAGTGATTTAGGAGTCATCTCAAAAGTTATCAAAGCCCAAAAGTCATAAGATTTAAGATATAAGCTTTATCAGTTTATACAATTTCTACCCTTGTGTCTGAATACCGCGACCCACAGATCAAGTGGGTGAAAATTACTCATATTTGTTTAATTTGAGACCAAATATTTGCAAATCTTGGATGTTTTAACACTCATTTCATTCCCCAAAAATGTGGCTAAAAATTGGCTAATAAAACGAATTACAAACGATTAGGCACGTGTTTGTGTGTCTCCAAGGTTGCATTAATAACTAGGTTTGTGTGGTTTTCCATTTCTTCTTTCAACATGATCATGGTCGTGATGGTGATGCTTCCAAAACTATGTTTAGGTGAAACCAGTTCCGGTAAAAGCACGCTGATGAATCTGTTTCTTGGAGATGCTACCATACTACCTGCTCATACATTAAGCTGTACATCGACAATTTGTGAAATCAGATATGGGGAAAAGCCTGAAACAAATATAGTGTTATCAGATGGAAGAAAGAGACGAGTTGATTACGATGATAGGGGCAAGTACATGAGAAGAGAAGGTGCAGACAGAGCCCAGAAATTCGAACATGAATATGTTGAAATTTTTCATCCCACACAGCTGCTGAAGGTAACCTTTAATTAACATGATTAAGCAGTGAAAAGCCAAAAGGCAGTATCTTGCCGTTTGGCATTGCCTGGCAGAATTGTACTAGCACATGTCATAAATCGCTCGTATGCTTATATCTGATACATAGGCCTATTTTTCTTACAATGTTGTATTTGAGGGTATTTTAACCCTTTAACCGTCGGTGTCGCATATATTCGAGTTTTCATTTTTTATTAGCACATTATGTACCACCTTTCGAACATGTTAAAGATAAAATGTAACACACAATCAGCAATATTTGAAAACAGTTAACCTCCATTTTGTCAAATCTAAATAATTTTCACTCACTTGAAGTTGTGGATCGCGTCAGCGAGACACAACTTCCAGTGGATGAAAATTCAGATTGAATAATTTGGCGGTTAAAGGTTAAAGGGTTATTTCGTTTTGATAAAATTATGTAAATACATTATAAAATAGGTATCCCTGATCAAATCCACGTAAAATTCAATGTAGGCTTAAATTGATAATCACCAGCAAGTAGAATCTTTTAAATGGAGTAGAAATCCGCAACTCCTGAGAATCATTACAATTATCCTTAGTCATGTTAGTTGCATATACTAAATCAAATACATGTAAGTAATTTAACTGAGTCACTATCCGCGTGTAGGATTAATTTAAATCAAACCTTGTACAAGCAGTTGGTCGATCGCTACGATTAATTCAATTAGTAATTTCACCATTTTTTGCATTGTGAAGTCACATTCCTTTTTGGAATCCGCTGTTGAGTTTAAATTTCGTTAGGTTGGACCATCAGATTGGTAAATAAACTGTATGTATACGGACATAAATGATATTATTATAATCATGATGATATCGGACATATATTCTGCCGTGCAAAGTCAAAAGTCAGTATCTGCTTACTTTACAAGTAAGCAGATACTGCCTTTTAGCTTTGCAAGGCAGTATTATTGTTAAAGCGTTAGCCTAAGTGATCCTATAACGGATAAATATTTCTCTCATTGAGACTTGGGTTATACTGCTGAACATGCTGAAGGGGTGTAAACAAGTTCAAGTTCAAGCTCAAGTGTTTATTCTTTAAGCCTCACATGGAGGAATACAAGAAAATAACAGTGAATGTAATAAGCAAAACATACAATATAACACATATTAATGTATACATTATTATACAATCAATTACAGTTTTTTCACTTCACACTTTCTAAAATAATCTTAATGAAATTCGCTAAACTACGTAATTTTGTTTTATCATTCATTATGCGTTTTAATTTGGGTGCCGAAGGGTGTATATGACAATACTTCGGTAGGTATGTGCGTCTCTGATCAGCAAAAAATGGACAGTTAAATATATAATGAAATTCATCACCAATTTCTGACTGAGTACATTTAACGCATACTCTTTCAGATCTTGGGATGTTTTTATAAATGCCAGTTTCTACAGGTAATTTGTGATTTCTGCACCTAAAACGACTAAAAACGGTTCCTTATTTCATGGGTAGAAAAGTAATGTAGAATTCCAACTATATATCCGACTTATACATACGGTAATTTATACATTTTGCATTTGATGCTACATCATCTGTCCAAGTCTGAAGGTATTGATCCTTAAGTCTAGTTTTAAAAACTTTTTTGAAATATTCAAGTGTACCGGGTATCTTTTTATCTCGCCAAACATATCCAAACCCAGCAGACAATAAAGTAGATTTTAAAAAGATAGCCAGGGTGAATTATAAATACCTAGATTATACATTTTATACAATAAATTATACATTTTTACTGACAGTTTTGAAACTGGGCCTGAAATAATACGTGCCCAAAATAAAATACATCTTGATGTGTATTCAATATTCAATGGATAACGGCCCAATTCGCCGTATACCATCGAAGATGTGGTGCTTTTATTAACACTTAATCATGTTAATATATGTGATCCGATCTGGCAAAATGAGACGGAAGTCGCGTTTTGACAATTGAGCTAGGGCCTCCAAAAGGCAAAATGGTCATAATCTGACCAATTTCAGATTTTGAGATAAAGTATGAGATTAAAACCTTAACTTTCGGTTCCTAAAAATTGTAAGGTATAAAATTAAATATGAATTATATAAAATTGATGTTTTAAACACACTACATTTTTGCAAAAAATTAACAAATTTCATGAGCGTGGTGATAGGACCCTATATAGTGTATGTCTATATGTACCCCATTTGCTAGATGTTGGTGTATAAATTGATTTTATTGTTAATTTTATTGGTATGTATCCTCAGGGTGCTAAAAATAAGGTGGGTTTAATTTTTTCGGGGTCATCGAGGTCATTTTCTGACCCCCTGAAAACCCCCTTCCCCCTAGTATATTATTTTTTCAACTTAATCGAATAGCAGCGTGTAGCAGCTCATTTTTTTTGTATTGATGAGTAGAGCTTTATCTGAAAAACTATGGGCTAAAATTTATATTTACCCCTCCAGTGGGGGGAATAATAGGTAAAAGGGGTAAAATCACGAAACATAGGGTATATTTTCAAAGTAATGGAATAGAGTCGTGCAGCAACTCATTTTGTGGGTATCATTGAGAATAAAATACTTCACCAAAGAACAAAAAACTAAAATCCAGATTTACCCCTCCGGGGGGGGGGGGGATAAGGTGTAAAAAGGTGTAAAATCACGAAAAATAGTGTATATTTTCAAATGGAATCGTGTAGCAACTCATTTGGTAGGTATTAATGAGTATAAGAAACTTCACCAAAGAACAATATGCTAAAATCCATATTTACCCCCTCCAGTGGTGAATAAGGGATAAAAAGGGGTAAAATAAAACAATATAGGGTATATTTTCAACCTATCAAATAGGGTCGTGTGGCAGCTCATTTTGTAGGTATTGATGAGTAGAACAAACTTTACATGAGAAACTATTAGCTAAAATCCATATTTACCCCCTTCCGGGGGGGGGGGATAAGGGGTAGAAAGGGGCACATCATTAAAATCATTGAATAGATAGATTAAGATGTGTTTGGTGTATCTCTCTGTTGGGGCATAAGTGTATTTCAGCCATCATATACATCCTAAACGAACACAATTGGAGTAAAAACTAACTATTTTTATCCTTTTTGGCTGATTTATCATTGTTGTGACCTTGAGATGACCTTGACATGACCTTGGGGTAACACTCATATGAAGCCCATGTGACCATGTTTACTTGGGTTAGGCTTCATCACATAAACAGGAAGCGCTAGTTATTGGTCCAAACATAAAAATATAGCATGGCTTATCTCATCCATGCCTGTACTATCAGTTGGGAGTGATATAAGGGTTATTTTCGCTAACCCCTATATTACTTCTGTAACCTCTTGAAATGTGTTTGATGTACATCCGTGTTCGTGCCTAAGTGGGTTTCAACCATCAAATAAGCGAAATTAGAGAAAAAAAACTAACTTTTTTCACCCTTTTTGGCTGATTTGACCTTGTTGTGACCTTGAGATTCCCTTTACATGATCTTGGGGTAACACTCATATGATGCCCCACTCCAGCCCATGTCACCATGTATACTTGGGCTGGGCTTCATCACACTTGAACGAAGCGCTAGTTATTAGTCCAACATGACAATATGTGTTATCTGATGATCCATTCCTGTGATATTAGTTGGGGGTTATATAAGGGTCATTTTGGAGGGTTTTATCCTCTAACCCCTATATTACACCTGTAACCTTTTGAAATGTGTTTGGTGTACCACCGTGTTTAGGCCCAAATGGGTTTCAACCATCATAGACATCTCAAATAAACAGAATTAGAGCAAAAACAACAAAAACTAATTATTTTCAGCTTTTTTGACCGATTTGACCCCGCTGTGACATTTAGATGACCTTGACATGACCTTGGGGTAATACCCATATGTAAACCCTTCCCTTAGGCGTGACGCAGTGTGTAGCCTACTTGGGATTACATCCATCCGCTAATTGAACATGTTTAATGGAAGTACTGGCCATTTGTTCAAATATGCATGTCGATCATCCCATTCTCATACCAGAAATTGAATAAGGGTGGAGAAAAAATACAACAAAAACTTTCTCCATCTTTGAGCTCCGTTTTCTCAGAATAACACGATTTTTAAATTGATATTTTTCGATTTTGTCCGAGTTACATCTTTGGAGCTATTTAATCTACAGGCTTGTGCTACATCTCATTTTAAAGGTAATTTTGTGGAGATTCAGGATCTGATAATAACTACAATACCCCAAAATTCGACTTCCGTGTCATTTTACCAGATCGGGTCACATATATCTACAATATCTTAAATGGAGCTTTTCGATGATATCGTTATTTTCATAGGCCCAAATCTCACTTCCATATAAAAGTATTGGTGTGACAAGCTTGTCAAAAAGGTCTAGCTGTAAATCAATCGGTAAATTCAACACTCTAGATTTTTTTTAAAGTGAAAACATAGCTCTACTGGCTTTATTAAAAACATTTTTTTTTAGCTTTGTCAAATTTTCCATTATAATTAAATACAATACCAAGGTCGGTGAAATTGTCTATGACATCAATGCTTGTATTTCGGAAGTTAAACTTGGGATATTTTCGAACTTTTCCTCTTGAAAAATATTACTATTTTTGTTTTGCTGGTATTAATATTTAACTTCCATATATTACAGTACGACTGCATAGCATCTAATGAAGTTATGTTGGTGACTCTGTGAGAATAACTGTGTCATCTGCATAAAAAATAATGTACATTTTAATATATTCGTAAAGATCATTATCATTTTCTGTCAGCTCGGAAATATATGCTAAACCACCGTATTTTGAACTAAGGAAACTTTCCAGATCTGATAAATAAATCGAGAATAACAAAGGCGATAAATTATCGCCTTGTCTGACCCCTATCTCTGACTTAAATACATTTGATAATTTACCATTCATTTTTATATAGCATTTGGCATTTAAGTACAGGTTTTTTATTAAATTTAGTATTTGGTCATTTATATTTAAAGATAGCATTTTTGTCCATAGACTAACTCCGGAAACATTGTCGAAAGCTTTTTTGTAATCTATAAAACAACAATATATACGTTTCCGCTTATTGAGATATAAATAAATAAGTGTTTTGAGGACAAAAACGTGAATAATCTGTTAATGGTAGAATGTCCTTTTCTGAAACCACCTTGCTCGGAACCAATTAGGCCATAGCCATCAATAAATATGCCTAACCTTTGGTTTAGGACTGACGTAAATAATTTTCCGAAACAACTAACAATTGAAATAGCCCTGTAATTATCAGGGTTACATATGTCGCCTTTGTTCTTGTACAAAAGTATAATATTACCGATACACCACTCTTCTGGGACTATTCCCGTTTGTAATACCAAATTTAAAAAAATTGTAAACACATTAATCATAGAATCACATGAAGATTTTAAAAATTCGTTTAATACTTGATCATTGCAACAAGCTTTTTTTTCAATTTTTGAATTGATTTTTTAACTTCATCTTGTTCAAAAGGTTTGTTTAATTCTACATTTAAATTGTCAATATTTGTGTTATCAGTTACATCTCCTTCGTCGCTTTTACTGTCATTAGTGTTAAGTTTTTTAAAATGTTCAACAAATATCTGCATTGATATTTTTTTACCTCTTGTCTAGTGTGATCGTCAGCTGATTTATTTATAATCTGCCTATACACTTTTGGATCGGTCGATTTCAGATTTCGTATTTTGTTTTGCATGTCTTTTTGATATTTATTAAAGGCTTTATTCAATGATGCTTTGTATGATTTACTACTAGTTGATGGTTGTTTTGGCTTCTTGAGTTTTCTTACTGTTGTAAATACGTCTAGTTTTGGTAAAACGTTTTTCTATGTTTTTTACAATCAGAGTCATATCATTGCTTATGATCATTGGCAAAACACTTTTTCGTTTTGATTCAGCACTTATTATGCTTATAGTGCAAGGATATTGGCGCCACCAGCTATAAAAATTTGCAGCAAAAATGTAAAAACATAATTATGACCTCATCATTCAAACTAGGAATTGAATCATGACCACGAGCTCCTTTATAACTTGATTGTTTGTATTTTAGGAATGATTATCCTATTATACACAATTTTTAAATCACCAAGGTATAGCATATTTGAATATCAAATCAACGATGGTATGACAATTGATAAAAAAACAGGTTAAAACTTGAATTTTTTATCTATAATCACTTGTATTTTACATATGTTTTGTAATGAGTGTTGTGTTAATTAATATGTCTTGCTACCAAGGATGGAATAACCCTGGTGGACACACCTGGAATAGGCGAGTGTAACCTCATGCAACGAGTCCTGTTTGACTACGTGTCCAAACACGACATATATGGATTCGTATACATTATCAAAAGTGACAATGCTGGAGGCGTCGCCAGTGATAGGGTGAGTAGGTGTAACTGTATGCACATGATGTTCACTATAAACATGATAAATATTGGCACCGGGTCCATTCTTGTGCAAGAATAAACTAGTTAATACTATATGTTTAAACATTTATCGTGTCATTTACATTATATTATATTAGTACGTAAACCGCATGTTACCAGCGATATTAATACCATATTAAGCATGATAACGATAGGCCTATATGAGGTTTAAATCCACATTGTTTATATATAGGCCCAGCCCTAATCATAATAATTATTGTTCGTAATGTTTATGTGGTGTTGCAGTTGGTTTTGTTGATGACTAAATTAATGAACCTCAAAGACAAAAGTGGTGGCCCAAAATTTGATCCTCGAGCAGCGATTTTTGTCTGTAATAGGTGGGACCTGGTACCTGATCGTGAAAAAGATATAGTAACAAAGGACACGATACGAAAACTGAGGAATTGTTGGCCAGGATTTGAACCAAAACGTCAATTATTCTTTATGAACTCCTTGCAAGCAATGCGCCATGCTGAGGGTGGATTTGTAGCAGAAGACTACTCCAAGCTGCTGGATGGTATCAAATACCTGTTTCCTCTTGGACTTGAGAATAGAACCAAAACAATATACTGGTAAGTATAAATGGGGCTTTTAAACTATTTTGTTGTTGCTGCAGAGTAGTCTTTAGATTTACTGATAAAACATCCTATATTATAACAGCATGAATGTTGCTACCAGACTAATAATTTAAACATAACGTTAAAATAGATACCTATCAAACTCAAAGTCTATGTTTTTGCTCGGGGTATCTACTTTAACGTTATATCCTACAATATAGATTTGTATTATCTCAAATGAATTGTTGTGATCTGTATGTTCGTTATTGGCTTAACATTAAGCCGATAACATTGGATCAACGTATCGTGAATGATACAAGGGATGAGCCAGGTGGGAGAGCTTCAGTCTTTAGCTTTCATATTCTATGATGTAACCCATAATATCATGAATATGCCTCTTTGTTTTCAGGTGTATTTTTGCAAACTTGATTATTTTTAACCACTCATTAAAATACGTTAGGTACAGCGGAGCTCTCATGGTTATAAATACTATCAATAATATAAATGGGGCTTATGTGTGTTCCTTGCAAAAGCGAAGCATATTGCCTGTCAAACAGTTTTAAGAATTATTTTTAAATGTCATTTTTTGAATTATTTTTTAATTTCAATTGGATCGGGAATTTATAATTTCCTATCACATGTATCACAGGAACATTTCATAAAATTCACAAAAAAAAATCAAATGTGTACTTCTCTATTATGTTGCAGGTGGGTGGAAATGATATGTCGCTCATTGACACTTCCACTGAGAGTGTGTATGCAAAGTCAACAGTCACATCGTCACGAAGTAGAAAAAATAAACACCGAACTATATAATGTCCAAGCATTTTGTGAGCAGTTCTATCATGGTCATTGTAAATTACTACTCAGCTGCAAAAATTCCCTTGCCGAGATAATTGGTTCTTTCTTAAATTCTTCGTTGTTAGAATCCATAACAGAATGGACATATAAAGATCTACCAAAACCTAGCAACAATGAAAACTGGGAGGTGACACAAGAACGACTCACGGAAATGGTTCAGATGCGAATGGCAGGAAAGATGATTTTTTGGGAAAATAAAAATAAATGTGTACTGCGAACAAAACAGAAACTGCTAGGATATATTAGAAAACAAGCTACTGCACTGCAGTTGGAAATGGATAGGATCGAAAATATAATTGAAAATATGAGTGCTGGCGTTCAGATTACTGAAGCAAAGAATGTGAAATTAAAATTTGACGGAAACGAATTGGAAGTGCTTGTATCTGATTTCGAATCACAGGTGGTTGAAGCTGTGCATGTGATTGACAGCGCCCATCCCAGACTAACACATGCTCTCAATGAATTAAACGTTCATAATCGAATATTTGAAGCAATGCATTCTCAGCAGAGTTATGGTAACAAAGCTACGTTTCTTCGGGATGGCGTGGGGTTTATGAGAAGTTTCTCTTCTAGTTCACTTGAACATTACAGGAGAAAAGAATCCATACAGAAGTTAATAAGCTATCAATTATCATACATAGAACAATTTGCTTTGGATGTCATTAACAACTGTGATAAGAGAATAATGGGTACAATTTCTGTTTTATCCTGCCTGACAGAAGAAGCACGTCACAAAAACCCTCAACTGTATAAACAGCTAGACACCAAAATAGACAATATGTTGAATTCAATTATTGCCTTCAGGTACATTAATCTAGAAAGGTATACATATTCGTATAACCAGTTTGGCCAAACAGAGCAGCTATTAAATTCATTTTTACGGCTCGAAGTCACACACTGCAAAACAAAAACATTGAAGATTTATACAACATGTCGTGCCAAAGCCAGAGAGAACGAAATAAGATACCTCAGGCAAGTAACTGATTATCTGTATCGCTTAATAGAAAGAAGATGTCCCTAGTGACTTTATTATATAGTTTGCATCATGTATAATAATACGTGATAGCAGCTCTTTATACATGATACTAGTTTTTTTATGTAGGCCCCTATATCTTGTATATGTAAATCAATAAATTTGATTTATCGAAACGGAAACTAATAAAAAATAATGTATGTTTTAGGAAGTTTCAACCATGTAAATTTATAGCCATGATGGAAGGTACCTTCCCAGACGCTACTGGTCTACCAGCTCTTGTGTTTAAAGGGTCTTTATATCCAGCACGACAGACGTTAATGTCACGTGGACGCCGCGTGTCCAGAGACCAGATTTGGAGATCAACTTTCTTCCCGGATCTCTTCTCTGCACTGAATTTCTATCATAAAAATCGTCTGGTACATCACTGGCTGACCTTGGATTCAATAACAATGGACAGTCGAGTATGCCTCTTTTTAACTGTTAACATATTAACTCTCTCAGCGCGGGGATCGTCTTTATACGTCCGACGATCCCCGCACTGAAAGAATTAAAATAATGATAATGGTCGTAGACCCCTAACATATTTATTCAAATAAGCCAGACAGAACTAATTAAGACATTTATGATGATTTCAAGTTAAAAAACCTTTGGTTTTCATAGTCTGAATTCAGCACAAATATTTCCCATTAACATATTAGCACTGGAAGTGCTAATCACGTCTCTGTCCGTATTAAGCCTTTCGGTTCTCCTTCAAACACGAACATTTGAAGGAGAAATGACCAAATTGAGAGGTTGTGGATCGCAATAGCGAGACACCACATCAAGTGGGTAAAAATTGTAATTCTTTAATTTATCTATATCAGATTCAGATTGTTTATTTTTTCATAATAAATACAGATATAATTCACATAAAAAACGTACATTTGAACATCATGAAAAAAGAGGTGACAACACAAGCAAAGTGTTTATCGAGGTTTACTACCTACTTAAAAATATAAAACATAAAATTATTTAAAGTAATTATTAAAATATATATTATTTTAAAGGAAAAACTCATGCTATATTGACCAAATACTTCTTTATGCTGTTTGTCATGTTTTAAGGGGACGCTGAAATTAACAACTATAAGTGAGTGCTCCGAAATACATTTTGACCGAGAAAGACATATGGATGGTGGCAAAGTCTATTTCCCCACAGAGGTACTTTCTGGTGAGAGGTATACAGAGGCAGCCGATGTGTATTGCTTTGGACTACTAGCTTGTGAACTATTTCATGGACAACGCTTACTTGTAGAATTCGAAGCTGAGAAGATCAAGCACTTTATACAAATATTTGGTAATGATAATCAGATGACACAAACTAATAAATCACTCAAAATGGACAGAATCCCCACTCATTTAAGTTACCTCCTGCAACACTGCCTGTGTGCAAATCCAAACAACAGACCCAAAATATATGATGTTCAGAAAAGGTGGGACGACAAGAGAACTCGCTGAATCTATTGTGATAACCCAATTTAATAAACGTAGCTTAACCCTTTAGACCCTCACGATGCACCAAAGCATCATATTGCATCTCTGAAGAATGACTTTATTCCCTACGTCTAGGGGTTTTATAATGATAATTTCCATGAAACTGGCTGACCAATACATGGCACTTTTCTTTAATTTTTAAAACACATCAAATCATCTTCATCCACTACAAGTCGAGAATTGCGGCAGCAATTCGCGGCTTGTAGTGGATGAAGATGATAATGTAAATTCAGGCCTGAAAGGGTTAAATGTGTACCATGTGTCGATGTATAATATGAGCAAATAGTACAATACTTTTTACGCTCATGGTGCATCAAAGAGTCATTTTTCCACCGCGAAAACTGATTTTAGTTTCCTACGCCTAGGTATAGGTTTTTTTCTAATTAATGATTATCTGTTTTGTCAATAAATATATGGCAATTTTCTTACTTCAAGTCATCTTCATCTACTACAATTTGAAAATTGCTGTCGCAATTCTCAGTTTGTAGTGGATGATGAGTGGTAAATTCAGGTTTGAATGAGTCAATAAATTAAAAAATATTATCACAGTGTCACCGCACATCAATTATTAAAACAATAAAAAATACAAATGAACTTGTTTATACTATATACTAATTTTGATACATGGAATATTACAGATTGACAATTCCGTCCACTTTTCGCGGTATTAATGGATACTTCGGAAATGATTTCTAGAATCACAGGGCTACTATCCTACTATTTTCACTTCAGTATTATCTGATCATGGTGATGTTTAATTTATTCATTATTAATTATATTTCACTTTATTGTTGATTATATGCTAGCAGTATTCAATTGTCCATGGTGCTGGCAATAGTTTGAGAAGGGCGGTATTTCATTGCTATTTCAAGTCAAAAAAATTGAAAACCTTGTATATTTGCGATACTAACTTTACTATTTCAAATAAGTACATCTGATTATTTTGTACATGTTTTATGTTGGGAAATAATGCAAGATAGTTATGAATATCCAACATTGTTGTCATAATATTTATATAAATTTACATTGTAACGTGATACTTCTTAATTTACCGTATTTTTGTTATTCGATATTGCCATGACATAATTAAAACTGGAAATCAGAAAGTGTCTGTGGTTTGAAATATTTTAATATGCCTTTTATAATAATCACAACGATGCACGCACCGAGCATGTTGTACAGTACGTTGTCGTTCTCTGTATGTGATTCAGAATTCGATGCATGCGGGCGGAGACATTATTATATGTGGTCGAGTTGTCCGCTCGATCGTCAGTCCATCCATCTGTCCATACGTTCTCACAAGATAAGTTATATGAAAATTATCGAGGTAGTTTTCGGATTTACATATTTTATCTTTGGGGGAGTGTTATCTGTGGGGTTAGTACAAAAATGATTTTTGGGGAGTGGCTTTTCAGCTAGTATGTATGTGGCCTTCCAAAATTGTTTTTACAACTGCCCTTTACCTAATACGCAAATAAGTACCGTTTGATATATGACCTGCAGCGCCCAAAGTCTACCTCTGAGTACCTTTCTGTGAACATTGAAACCACGTAGGGGGGCCTGGCAACGGTTTTTTTCAAAACATTGACCTTATTCTATAGTACATGCAGCATCAGCAAGTTATACTCCACAACTGCAATTTCATTTAAAGAAAAGATGTGGAAACTGGAACTGTATTCCATGATTTTAAATATTAATTAGGATTGACTTAATTATCACCTAATCTTAAGGTCGTTTAGAACACGACTCCAAGGCTCCTCGTATTTCTTTTGCTTATTTTGGTACATGGTGTCACCCGATAGCCTACGTAATAAGTTCCATCGAATTACATTGGTGCAGTCACTAAGCTGAAAAATGGCTCGAAATTTTGGCACAGTATCGTTACAGCAGTGATGTCATTTCAGTTTAGGTTGAGGGTCCACGATTTTGGTCTTCAAGATACAAGATATTTATTTCTCCAAACCGTATGTACGGTACAGAGTGCCGAACAAATGGCTAATAATCAGCCGCCCATTTAAAAAACCACCGTGTGTTTATAAGCACTCGCAGCGCACTTCCGGCGAGTGTTTATAAACACCCGGGCGTTTATAAACGGTCGCCGGAAGTGCATTGTATACTGCCGTGCAAAGCCAAAAGACACTATCTGCTTACTTGTTAAGTAAGCAGATACTGCCTTTGGCTTTTCACGACAGAATAGCAAAGTGACCAGCCCAATAAAATTACGAATTACAGTGCATAACTTCATATGAATTTGCAATATGAAGAAGCAGTTTAGGTAACTATATTTATAATAATCTACATTTTAGTTGCTTTTGTAAAGTGAATTTCCGCAGAACTTACCTAGGAAGTGAGATCAATGACTGAGTTCCTGGATTGTATCTTTGTTTTGTGCACTAAATCGTGTGTACAAAAAAGATGCCACATAGAATATACAAATGCCGCATACAATTTGACCATCACTATAGCCACCACCTCATAGTATTAGCAGATTGTACCCACAACGTATACATTTTTTAGCAATTACACTTAAAGGAGGTGGGGTCAGTGGTCAGAAAATCTATTTTTCACGATTTTTACCAATTAAAGCATCGTATTTCACAGATGCTGCTTCTCAAGTTCATAACTAAGTAGTGATGTGTTGTGTCAATTTATACATTATACCAAATCTGGTATAATTAAGAGTAATGGCTGATTTTATGGGATAAAATGTACAGTTAACCAGTCATATTGGCCGACCGTTCGTTTCTAAATACCCGGGTGTTTATAAACACGCGCCGGAAGTGCGTTGCGAGTGCTTATAAACGCACAGTGGTTTTTAAATGGGCGGCCATTTAAATACGGCTGGACCCGGACCTGATAATGGTTACATAGTAGTAATGTGAATAAAAATATTTAATGTGTATACAAATCAAAGTCCCTATTTTTATGAATCTAGCCACATAAGTGTAATTTTATTTTTCATGTTAAGTATGCGTCCGAAATGTATAACATTTCATCGTTTAGGTATTTGCGTAGCAAAAATTGACACTATGTTTAAACTTACGGTTAGAAAAAATTATCATTTTTGTTTTGTTTTCGTTAACAGTAATAAGATGCCGCATTTCAAAATAGAGAGATCAATAAAGAAGGCAGGATGTGATAGAAATTGTCTGCAGAACTATAGACCTGTATCAAACCTGCCTTTTGTACGCTCCAAGATCACTTTGGCTGGTTCCGGTCTTATGTGATAGACCGTTACTTTCAGCTTAAAGTGAAAGGAAAATTATCTAAATAGATCAAGTTATAGTATGGTGTTCCTCAAGGATCAGTTCTGGGTCCCTTACTAATTAGTCTATGCACAGCTCCGATTGAGGTTATTCTGAGGATACATAGAGTACGATATCATAAATTTGCTGACGACTTGCAAATCTATGTTTTCCATTTAAAAAAAAAAGCATTATTAAAGTTTGTAAGGCATTTCTTAGTAGAAATTGTCATGCAGTTGTTTTTACACAATTCGGATATGCTGATTCTAAATCTGCCCCATGCCAAGCTCTATTTTATTTTTTCCCTTTCAAAATTGAAAAACAAAATGGCCGCCAAAATAACAGATAAAGTCACAATTATCATGATTATACATCATGTCCGGGTTCACAGCTGACACACAAACTTGACTTTCATGTTCAAAATAACCTTTTTATTTTGAGGAATTTCATGTTATGCTAGCGTATACTGAAAGGCCCTCTGGTGAGTGGCTGATGTGTGGTACACATGCAAAGGTAGTGAAACGAAACAAAATGACACACGTTTCTTTGTGGATGAAGAATAATCATCGTCATCTATCTCCTCCTCATAACGTCAAGTATAAAGTAATTTGTGGCTTCCACCTAACTACATAATTTTTAAATAGTATTTATGTTACGTAGGCCTAGCTACATGACAGAAAAGTTTATCAGTCAATTCCCAAACACTTATAATGACATAATTGTACAAACATTATTTCCTAGTGAAATGGGGGTCACTGTGGCCACTGTGTTGATTAGCCTATTTCTCAGTTTCATTTATTTGATTGTCTACAGTAGATATACATGTTATATAGTAGACACAAAAACATAAGAGTTTTTTTTTTGTAGTAGAAAATCAGGAGACTTCTAACTAGGCTTGAGGTCACTAGCGTAGAATTATAGGTACCTGTTAAAGACAAAACAATAGATATATATATATAAAATACCTAGTTTTAAATCAATCGCGCTTATAATAAAGCTTATTCGGAAAATAATAATATCACGTTGTGGGGAGCTCAATAAATATTTTAAGATATAGTACATACGATTCTGATGCTAATGACAAATATATGTATATGCAGCAAAATTAACACTTTACCCCCTCCATTTTTGGTGGGTAGGCCTATATAGCTAGCCCTATGATAATGTCTCTCTTGGTATTTTGAATAGGCCTACGGACAACCCAGCAAACACGAGACGTTCAGCCATTGCGGGGTTAATGTTGGCCCAACGTCGATACGGTGGGCCAACATTAATTAACCCAGCATTGGGTCAACGTCATGTGTTTGCTGGGAATGGAGATGTCCCAAATTGTAGTGAACCATATGAAAAGGAGAGAACATTGATTGACTTCGATGGCATATGCTACATTTCATTCAAGTGGCTCCTATCAATAGGCCTAAAAATACCTATTTAATCACATTTTACACATTTACAATATTAGCCTATATAGGCTTACATGCAGGCCCATATTAGAAAACTAGATGACAGCACTTGGTCAACGTGATACGGTCTCCCTACAATAGTAGCCATAAATAGTAGCCATAAGCAAGTCATTGATAGCATACCCAGCAAACACAAAACATTTGTATAACATTTATACAATGTTGGACCAACGTCTTAGTATAGTATAAATGTTATACAAATGTTTTGTGTTTGCTGGTTAGTATAACGTCCAACTACACAATCAATGGTTTTATTAATACAAACCCTACTCAATTCTGGAAAACGTTAGATGCTTTAAAAAATAGTGAACGCGAAAGAATTTTACCCTCCAAAAACATAGAGACAGACGATTGGCTGAATCATTGTAAGACACTTGCATCCAAAACAATTGAAATAAATGAAGAACAGAAAATATTAATGAAAGAGCTATATTCTCTACGTCAATCCGAGATTACAGACTCGCAAGCATTACTAGAGAAACCGATCACAATACATGAATTAAAACAGACGATAAAATCTATGAGGAATAACAAAACGCCTGGAAATGGTGATAAATAAAATGTTTATGTATGCTCTGAACATGTATAGGATCACCAGCCCTTACTAAATTATCTAATCTTGTCCCCAAATCGGAAAATTTTCCTTCAGATTCGAACATATCTTTTCAAGTACCCATACATAAAAAATGTCATTTGACGAACTGTGACAATTACAGAGGCATAAGTATAACTAGCTGCCTTGGGAAAATGTTTACTATAGTCTTTTATACCCCAGTCACACATACACGACAAAAATTAGAGCAGTGCGTCGCTGTGCGTCCATGAATTTTGTCAGGATATGAGAAGAGCCAGCGAGTTTAAGACGAATACACCGCGCATCGCCAGCGCGAAGCACGAATAAGTCAGAAAGCATTCAGCACGCCCTATATAGGCCTACGTTATATGTTCGCTGGACAGGCGTTGGAAACGCGTTAGATGGGCGCTATATGTGCGCTCAGTGCCGGCATTTTTGAGTTTTTCTGACCGTAAGGCTCAGTCACACATGGTCGACGCACGATCCACTCGCTGAAAATCGAATATTTTTTGCCACAGCGTCTGTCATGCGTCGGTCGTGCGTCAGTACTCATTACTGGTTCGTGTAGGGCGCTGCACTAACGCTACGCATATTTTTGTGCGCAGTGTAATCGCCAAAGGAAGTTGGGTGTGTTTAAAATGTTGAACGCATATGAACACATAGATATACATGCAAGAAGACCGCCAGAAACACGTAGGGCGCGCTAGAACAACGTTATATCAACGCCAAATACGTTTGCGATGTATCACATGGCAGCCCGCCTGCCCTGCGCTGCATCAGCGCTCAAAGAAGACACTGGGCACACGCCAGTAGGTCAATGTAAATTTAGGACACATTTTTTCTTTTAAAAATGGTAACATATGTACAAGACAAACTGATAAAATTTACTATAATCGTCGACATTAGCATTCTAGGGTTTAACACACACTTTATGCGTTCAACGCGTTAGCAAAGCGATGTTCATTCGCTATTTGCGTCGAAAACACGTTGTGCATTCGCTACCAACTTGCTACGTTTTTCATAATCCAGACTCAAATTGTTATTTTTTATTTTTTATGCGTGGACTGTGCGTCGCTTAGGGACGCACCATTTGATTTCTGGGGGGGGGGCTAGACTATTTTTGAAAAAAATGTTTGTTTTCAAATTTCTGTAAAAAAAAATATATGCTGAAAACTTGTACATAAAAAAATAATATGTTGAAAGATTGTGCCAAAAAAAATTGTTGATAATTTTAATTGTTGATAATTTTTGAAGAGGCTCATCAATGTGGAATTTAAAATAAACGACTTACAAGGAATAATTGGAGCGTAAAATATTTCTAGGAAAATTCTCAAGATCGCTACAACTTATTATTTAACAGTGAAATTGGACGCGGCTTTACTGATGTATTTTTTGTTTGTTTCTGGTCGGCTCTTTGTCTATTAAAGAATGTGATATTTTTCTATTTTTTTGCGAATGTTTTGAGCGGGTTCGGGTATTTCCGAACACCTAAGCCTCTGCACTTGATGTCTGGTGTCCCCATTTGTCTATCAGCTCCCCACGTGACATCAGTTGATGAATGAAACTATAATTGATGACGTAATTAACCACGTGCACGGCTATTCATGAATCTGAAAGTTGTACAGGAAGTTGTAGTACCCAAGGTAACGGCGGGTATACTCGAAATAGAGGGGGTAATGTCGAACACCAAGTAGACTTTTCCACAAGCTACATATCAAAAAATCAACTTCTCACTAGACCACTTTTTGCAACTTTATTTTAAAATATAGAAATTATTTTTTCTTGTCCTAAAAAATTGAGATACCAAGTATAAAACATCAATTTTAATCATTTTTTCAAATGAACAATTAAAAGCACCAAAAAACACACACAGAATACGTTACATTTTTTTATAGTTTAAACATTTCCCCGAAAATCTGATATGTATTGGACATTTTTGTACAAATACTATACAAAATAAAAACATGCACATTTAAATATATTAATGTAATTTCAATGTTTCTAAGTGTCAATGGCCTTGATACATTGCAGTATACGAGATATAAAGGTTTTTCAAAATAGTAGTGTATTTTTATTTTAGTTTTTTTCTGATAAGAACAGTAGTGTGTACTACCCTGATGACATCGCAATGTGAGTAGCTTGGCTTAGCCGGGTAAGTGTGTACACGTTCAATACCCATTCAATATTGCTTAAAATAAGCCTAGGCAATACAATAAATTGTGTGTGTCATTGTCACCGGACTTATTGTATCTACTATTTCACCATACTTCACCAGGCACAAAATCATTATCAAAATTAAAAGTAACGTATTCTGTATTTGTGTGTATAATGGACGTTATTACACATTGCCACATTGAATAATCGAGGTGTTTTTTGTCTAAGCACATTTTTGATTATTCCTATAACGATATATATTGAGTTTCTGTCATTTCGTGCCTGTTGATTAATATTTCCAACAAAAATGCAAAATACGTTACCAAAATACGTTACATAACTAACATAATTCATGTTATGATAAAGTAATGATACTAAATGCCACTATATCCAGTAAATAGTTGTATCATACACAGTGTGAGTGTTTTGTACTTTTGTTACGAAACAGAATGCACTATTACAGCATTGTTTAGTGAAAAGCAAAATACGTTACCAAAATACGTTACCAAAATACGTTACATTTGTGTAACGTATTCTGTATTATTTGTTCTTCTTGCACAATTGTAAAGCTGGGTCAGTGGCCAGGCTAAATTTTTACTTGCTGCGTGGAGACATACCTGGTGACTAACTAAAGGGCCATTTGTTGTTAAGTGTGCATATCACTATATCTTCAGAGTCCATGTAACGCGGTGCGTCCATACCCCGAAAAAGACCGAAAAAGACAAGATACCCTGAAAAAGACCTGAAAAAGACCGAAAAAGACTTTATTTTCAACCGAATTTCATATTATATGATACTATATCCCATTTGATATTACTTTATATGCTTAAATATGTATCTGTCGTGTTTTGATGTAAGAATTATATGTAGGCCTATAGATAGGCCTACATTAAATAAACCGTAATAGGCCTAGCTGGCCTACTACTACTAATATAGTTGCATTGTTTATAGATCTGGCTGGCGTATTAGATACCGTTACGGTGGGCCGAATCAAATGTTATATATATAATTATGTACTTATGTGCCTAAATATTTATCCTGAAATACAGGAAATAAACATCAATGCACAACACAACATTATTAGGTCCTACTATTAGTTGCCTTGTTTATTAAGATCACGGCGACGGACTGATGGCAATCAAATGTTGCCGTGAGAGATTATAATATAAATGCATGAAATACACTGAAATATATATCAACGACGCGTTTATTAAAACTGCAAACGTGTACAGGCACCTTAATACATCCTAATTCTAAAACCACTTTAACAAAGAGCTAGGTATATGTCTGACAGGTGATGAGTTGTTCAGGTGCGAACCTAGGCCGCCCAGTTTGCGACATTGAACCACGTGTTGGCCTGATGCTATTCCGCCTGTCACTGGCTGATATGCTTGGAGTATTTTACACCTTCTTGACTAATCCGGTATAATCACAGATATTGTGTGATAACACCTTCACAATGCATATTGTATTAACTAAATTTAGTGTTTACTATGTTTAAGTATCTATCATTTAAATACTTAATTATAGTCATTATTATAGTTGTTCCTATTTTTTTTAGTAAATTAAGTTTAGCATCGTATCAATGTTCATATTAATGTCAACCCCACAGCATTTGTTCATTTAGCTAGAAAATTTGTTTGTGATATGACATTCAACTGATAACACTAGTATAAATGTATACAGAGTAAGTCTAATGTATACGTTGTAGGCCTATTATTAACCATTATTTTAGAGTTAAACATTTGCAAATTTTAAACACTCACTTTGTCGTGTTTAGCAGCCCATTGAAGCTGGCACATTAACACGAATTATTATTATATAATAATATTATATATTAATATTATATATTAATATTATATATTAATATTATACTAATAAAAAAAGACTAACACAAGTTCTCGCTATGCACTACCAGTATAGTTTTTTCGCATAAAAAATTATACTTTCATTATTTATACAACTGGTTTTTTTAATAATAATTAGCCTAATGGCTCTTGTGCACTTGACAAAAGCTACATGTCATCGCCTTACTGAGTGTGTTCCCGCCTCAGGTGAGTTGTCATCCTATTGGCCCAGCGTTGTTTTACTGTTGGCACACCGTCGACAGCGTTGGCCCAACAGTAAACCAACGTTGGGCTGGCGTATCTTGTTTACTGAGAGGTGAGGTGTTTTCCCACGTTATGTTGTTCGATATTATCTTCTATCATCGTTGCCGCTGTGAAATCCCCCTTCTTAAGGATGGGGTATATAATAGGGGGTGTTTTCGGGTAATTATTAATCAGTTCCACGGAACATAATTCAATAAGAAAAATCAAAGTAAGAGGAAAATCAATTCACGCACTACCTCTGTGAACAAAAAACAAAGACATTGACGCTTGACGCTATAATGGGCTACATTGATTTTATTTAATTTTTATAGCAGATGCATATAACTGCTAATAACGTTAGAAATGTAGGGGCCTATAATAAATATTACAGAAACAATATTAATCTGTATAGAAGAATAATATGTATCATATATTTATAGGCCTATATGCACAGACACCAAGATTCAAACTTGAATAAGCCTACCTATTGAAAAGTATTGTTTATTCAATTGTTTATTCATGCTATAATGTTGTTACCAATAACTGAATGTAAGAATAAAGGTATAATATCTGATATTTGTGTTTGCTTTAGTAGGCCTACTTGATTTATAATAGATCTACACGTATACAATATATGACCAGTCACGAAATAAATAGGGCCTACATTAATCAAGAATTAGCCTACAAGTAGCCCAGCAAACACGAAACATTCACCCATTGCTGGTTCAATGTTGGTCCACCGGCTACGACGCTGGCCCAACCTTGAACCAACAATGCCAATGGGTGCATTCATGTATCGTGTTTGCTGAGAGGCCTAGTAGATTTATAATGTTGAGTTCACCAGGTGGTGCATCAGTGCCAAAGGACAGTGAATCCGGAACACAACAAACTAGGCTACTGTAGGCTGTATTACGATAATTTACATAAAATATACTTGCAAGTACATTTTTGGAACACATACTAATATATACAATAAGATTATAGTAACATATAAAAAGAATTCGGTTGAAAATAAAGTCTTTTTCGGTCTTTTTCAGGTCTTTTTCGGGGTTTCTAGTTTTTTCCGGGTTTTTTCGGGGTATGATCACACCCCATGTAACGAATTCTGTTTCCTAAAAAATAAATAGCGTCTGCTTGTTTCTATTGATCATTGCAAGAGTAGCACTGTTAGTATCACATATTTTGCTTATGTCTTCTTACATACCTACCTTATATTACATATTCATCACACAGCAAGGGACTTTAGTTGATCTTAGAATTGTTGGCAGATAAAAACAACTAACTAACTAACTCAAATGTAACGTATTCTGTTATTTTGTGGCGACATGAACATTAATTCAATTTTGAAAGCGACAATATACTACTTTTGGGAATTTGTGGTTTTAATGCAATCACTACCCCCCTGACTACTATATGTTCCTCAAATTCAAACAATGTATCTTCCAAAAACTGCACCCACTCACGAACAGTGACCTGTCAAAGACAAAAAATCAAGCTGGCGACATGCCAAAAATGTCATTTTTATGGCATTCCAGTGGTCAAAAGCACAATTTTTCTTGTCTAGGCTATAGATAACTATACATTTTCTGAAAGGTCTACGCATGAATGCAATGATAAAACTGGTTAAACATAAGTGGAGGTCACTGCAAACGAGAACCCTGCTGGGGTCACATGATTCTTGAAGTCGCGGGCTTCGCCCATATGTTTATAAAATAGTTAAAAATAAGTTAAGAAAACTTTACGAAGACTTTTTTTTCTCAGTTAGCAACAATACTGTAGGTAGGCCTACATCAGGCAAAGGGGGAAACAAACTAAGGACTAAGCTTAAATAAAATCTGAATATAGGCCCTATACAGAAGAAAAATATATAAGCTGTATCCTTAAAGATATTAACAAATCAAAGAGGGCTATAGCTAAAATCCGCATAGGCACACAGGATCTTGAAATAGAGAGAGGTAGACGTGCCAAGCCAACACCAATCCCAGCAGAAGAAAGTTTCTGTAAATTTAGTGGAGACAAGGTGCAAGAAGAAAATCATACCATTGCCGAGTGCCCCCTATATATGCCGATGCTAGGGATACATAAATTGTTACCACATATATATGCCTACATATACAGAAGATTTATTTTAAAATGTTTTAAAAAATGAGAGCTCCGAAAATCTACAAAACTTAGCCACATTTGTAATTGTTAGCCAAAAGAGAAGAATCTTTCACACTCCAAATTGAATTTTCAAAAACCCGTTAATAAAATATATATATATATGGACCCATAGCCAGATAAGTAACGTTAGGCCTAGTAATTCATAAGTATCATCTAGTAACGATTGTAGGCCTATTATGCTGGTATTTGTTCTTATATGTAGGCCTACTGTTGTTAAACGGACCCCTTGGGATGAGACATTTTCAATTTTGTCAATTTTGACAATTTGATTTATATGAAGCTATATAGCCTAAAGATCCTAACTAAAAATACAAAAAAAAAAAATTTAAAAGCACCGAAAGAGAGTAAAATAGCTATATTTCCAGGTCGTATATTGCCATGTAAACAAAACAAGTCAGCAATTTACAGGACTTTACACCACATATTCCCACGTCTTGGACGGGGAGATCAAGGCAATCGCCGCTAATTGGCCGCTAATTAGTGTATTTTAGTCAGGACACGGGGGGATACACGGCAACACTGATTGTCTGCCCAACGCTGGGCCGACGGCATCAACATGTGGCCCAGTGCTGTAGGAACATTTAATCGTCCTTCAGCAAGTGTTTATGTATACAAAGAGTTTGTTTGGGTTTTAAGCGGTTTCATAGAAATATTGATAAAAAATATTTGTAAAAATCTAAAAACTCTGAAAAAAATGAAATCATGATCTGGGGGATACACTACTTCATTACAAAACTAAAAACGAAAATTTATTTCATCCCAAGGGGTCCCTTTAATATTTTGTTTTATGTAGGCCTACTGTTGTAACCCCGTATTTTGCAAACACATTGTAAGATTTGTTAAGCAAATAAAATTAATGTGACTTGACTTGGCTTTGGAATGGCAGTAGGCCAATATGTATATAAGCCTATAAGCCAATTAATTAGGCCTAGACCTATGTTATGTATGTACATGTCTAAGAGAATAATTTCCGTGTCACACAGGTTTGCTTAGGCCTATAATATGTAGACCTAATAATACCAGCCTCTAGAACACACCAGAACATGCACGAGCTGAATGCTGAGTAGGCGTGTTCAAGCATGAACAGTCAACAGAATAATTTGTATGCGAAATCACAATCAATGTTCGACTTGATAGCTATAGCCTACGCTTAGCCTTGGTCTACTATTGGGGACACTCACACTGACGTTATTTGTCGGAAAAAAAACTAAAATGTAAATCAATTTATCAATAAGTTATAGTAGTCGATAGACACACTATGCTAGAGTAGCCGTTTTCCAATTTAAGCTTATAAAATCAGTCATCACTTGTGTTGTGGATATTCTGGATTTTTCGACACGGCAAATCTAACTGTCTGTCGCGTAGTGTCATACGTAACGCTTGCAGCATAGTAAATGCCTGCCAAAATGGCTTCCCAAAAGAAGTTCGAAGATTTAGATTTGAGTCAAGATGAGATACAGCGGCTAAGTAACGCACTGAAGAATGAAGAGTTTCGGAAATTACTCGTAGATTATGCCGAGGAAATTTCTGATCCAGAAAATAAGAAACGTTATGAAGAAGAAATTTTGCAAATGGAAAAAGAACGGGGCATGGACCTCAAATTTGTTCACCCCGAACCTGGCTACGTTGTCAAGACAACCGTAGACGGTGATAAAAAAGCTTTCATAAATATCTGTAAAAATGATAATATTGCTAAGCCATCTTCTGAGAAGAAAGTTGTCCCCGGTGGCGTTGCAGGACTATCGTGGAGTATACCACACAGCTTTGCTCCACCTCGAGATGACCTCGACAATCATGGAAAAAAGTGCAAAGTTTATGATTTTGTGGTTCACCCTGACACATATCGGATGGCAGAGACAAATGTGCGATTTAAACAGATGCTTCACGACACTGCAATAGATGGCATTGAGAAGCAATTTCAAGTTATTGTGGACCGTAAAAATCTTAAATTTCCAAAAATTAATTTCAAAGGGACAGCAACTCCAACTGTGATTCGCACTCGAAGCGACGGAAGTACATCAAAATCTAGTAATACTAATATTGATTCCAATGATATATTGAATCAATTCCCATATCCGTATGATGACAAAACAACAAAGGAAAAATCTGAAGAACACGAGAAGGAGGTTGAAAAGAAAAGAAAAGGAGCCGATGGCAAAAGATTGAGAAATCAGAAGCAGAAACATCAAGAAGATTCTGAATTTACCAAGCCCAAATATTCTATTAAACATCGTTCAGAATTTGATTTGCAAGATTTTCGTGATGCACCTGATGTAAAGACTAGCACGCGTCCAACATCACTTGTTGTTGAAATTGATCTTCCAATTTTGAAATCTGCTGCAAATGTTACATTGGACATTTTTTCGAAAAGGCTTTTCTTGGAATGTTCAAAGCCGGCTAAATACAGACTAGATATTAACCTTCCTTATGAAGTGGATGAAAATGAAGGCTGTGCAAAGTTCGACAAAGGGAAGCATCAGCTTGTTGTCAGCCTGCCAGTTATGCCTGAAAAATTGAAAGCGACGAATGATCCACATGAGAAAAATAATGTTGACAATGATACTGATAAAAATTGTCAATCAAAAACAGAATGTGATCCTATTAGAGAATGTGGCGAAGCACTCTCAAATGGACATCCCCATCCTAAACCTTTAATTGAAGTATTACCTGACACAGATCCAGTACCTGATAATGAACAGAGTGATAATAATACTGAAGAATTAATGCACCATGTGCCTGAAGAGGTTGATTTATTACAACAACAGGTTTCTGGCTCTGCTCTTCCATGCTCTGATGCTCTGTGTATACTTGCAGAATACAGCTACCATCAAAATGATGAAACAGTTACATTTGTACTGCACATAAAAAATGCTTCAAGAGATCTCACCGGTTATGAGCACTGCCGCCGAGAAAACATGTTCACTGTTAAATCAGTGTCAGTTGGTATGGGAGGGTTCCCGATGCACTACAGCTTTTGTGCAAAGTTTCAATCGACAAATATCTTTGAAGTTGAAAATTGTCGAATAGATATTGGTGAAGACAACCTGGTATTCCTCTTGGTCAAGCGAGATGAATCTCTGGGACTTTGGGATCGATTCTGGGCTGGCCTTGACTACTACACACTGGAGGTATGTATGCTGTTGAGAAAATAAATAACCTGATAGTATACATGGTATACAGCACTTGTATTTTTCATAAAATTTACAGATTTAAATGTACACGTGCATTCATCATGCTCATGCATATTGGATGAGACTTAGTAAATTACCATGATTTTGTGTTTTTTGTGTCATGTTTTCTCCCCCTGTTTTAAACCATTTCAAATGTTGCTATGACATTTTTAACATGTTTTAGCTCAAACAAATTTTCACAATGTTCAGAAGAATTTGCAGAAGTTATACTTATAGTAGAAGATTTCAAATGAATCCCCAAAAATGAAAATGTTATTAATTCAGCATGTTCAGGGAAACATTTGTTTGAAAAATATGGAATAGTAATTTTCTTTTCCAAGTTGTAACTTGCTAGACATCCTTATCATTGATGTATTAAATATTTTGCTAATTAATCAATCAAACAAATTTGTTTAGCAAATGGGCAGAATTGGGTAGCATGTTGCTATGCGATACTGAACAAATTTCCCCCTGTAATCACTGGTAATTAGAACACGTCTAGTTAGCTCCCGCCGTCACCGTAGGTGAGCGAAGGGAGCTATGGATTCTACCTCCGTTTTTTTTTGGCCTCTTCTTTTGCCTATAACTTTGTGAGAAAATAAGCTAGGATAACAATTTTTAGTATGTGGGTTACTTCCAGGTGGCTAATGGACGGGTTAAAATATTTTTAATCTGAATTCAATACGCAAGGTTGCAGAGGAGAAAATGATGATGTGACGGCGTTGGGCCGTTGGGCCGTCCGTAAACAATTCGTTTCCGGAGCATATCTCTGAAAGTACTTGTCCGATTGTCTTCAAATTTTACACACAACACCCCTAGGGGGTCTAGTTGTGCCTTTTGGGGTATTTGAACTTTGACCTACTTCTGGTTCAGAACTATGACCTATTTGGACGTTTTGACGCGCACTTCGTTTCCGGAGCAGATCTCGAAAAGTACTGGGCCGATGACAGTCATATTGCACATACATGTTCTCTAAGGTCCCTAGTTGTGCCTTTTCAGGTTTTTGGACCTTGACCTTGAAGTTGCCCCAGCACTTTGACCTAATTTATAACATCGGTAAATCCGACTGAAAGATTTTGCGGAATATCATGAAAACCGCTCAAGATAGCTACACCATTACTATAAAACAAATTGTGAGGTTTCAGGAGAGGATGCATCTTGAAAAATTTCAAGTCGATAAAATTAAAAATGGCCGCCTATCGGCCATTATTCACCTCGACAGGCCTGATATTGCGGAATATCATGAAAACCGCTCAATATAGCTACACCATTAATATCAAATAAATTGTAAGGTTTCAGGAGAGGATGCATCCTGAAAAATTTGAAGTTGTTAAAATTCAAAATGGCCGCCTATCAGCCATTATTCACCTCGACAGGCCTGATATTGTGGAATATCATGAAAACCGCTCAAGATATCTACACCATTACTATAAAACAAATTGTAAGGCTTCAGGAGAGGATGTATTTTGAAAAAAATCATTTCGTCAAAGTTCAAAATGGCCGCCAATCGGCCATTATTCACTTTCACATGGCCGTTATTTGGTAAACCGTGCTAGATGGCTAGACCATTACTATAAAACAAAATGTGTGATTTCAGGAGAGGATGCATCTTGAAAAAATTCGACTCGATAAAATTCAAAATGGCCGCTTATCGGCCATTATTCACTTTCACATGGCCGTTATTTGGTAAACCGTGCTAGATGGCTAGACCATTACTATACAAAATGTGTGATTTCAGGAGAGGATGCATCTTGAAAAAATTCGACTCGATAAAATTCAAAATGGCCGCTTTTCGGCCATTATTCACTTTCACATGGCCGTTATTTGGTAAACCGTGCTAGATGGCTAGACCATTACTATAAAACAAAATGTGTGATTTCAGGAGAGGATGCATCTTGAAAAAATTTGACTCGATAAAATTCAAAATTGCCGCTTATCAGCCATTATTCACTTTCACATGGCCGCTATTTGGTCAACCGTGCTAGATGGCTAGACCATTACTGTAAAACGAAATGTGAGATTTCAGATGAGGATGCATCTTGAAAAAAATTGACTTGATCAAATTTAAAATGGCCGCCTTTTCGGCCATTATTCATTTTCACATGGCTGATATTTGGTAAACCGTGCTAGATGGCTAGACCATTACCTGATTACTATAAAACAAAGTGTGAGTTTTCGGGGGAGGATGCACCCTGAAAATTTTTAATTTACGAATTCAAAATGGCCGACAATTAGCATTATTTACCTCGATAGGCCTGATATCAGGTAAACCGTGCTAGATAGCTAGACCATTACTATAAAACAAAATGTGACGTTTAGAGAGAGGATGCCTTTAAAAAACTTTCGACTCAATCGAATTCAAAATGGCCGCCTATCGGCCACTATTTACTCTCACATTGCTGATATTTGGTAAACCGTGTTAGATAGCTGGACCATTACTATGAAACAAAATGTGAGATTACAAGAGAGGATGCATCTTGAAAAAAATTGACTCGATCAAATTCAAAATGGCCGCCTATCGGCCATTATTTACTTTCATATAGCCGGTTTTTAGTAACCGTACTAGATGGCTAGACCATTACTATAAAACAAAATGTGAGATTTCAGGAAAGGATGCATGTTGAAAAATTTTGACTTGATCAAATTCAAAATGGCCTCCTATCGGCCATTATTCACTTTCACATGGGCGATATTTGGTAAACCGTGCTAGATGGCTAGACCATTACTATAGAATGAAATGTGAGATTTCAGCTGAGGATGCATCTTGGAAAATTTTGACTTGATCAAATTCAAAATGGCCCTCTATCGGCCATTATTTACTTTCACATGCCCAATATTTTGCAAACTGTGTTGGATGTTAGTCCATTACTATAAAACAAAATTTGAGGTTTCGGGGGAGGATGCACCCTAAGTTTTTAACTAATTTATATCGAATTCAAAATGACCGTAAATCAGCTATTAGTTAACTCGATTGGCCTGATATCGGGTAAACCAGGCCAGATAGGTAGACCATTACTGGGATACTGATTAGGATCATTAATTTCAATGGAGGTTTGCAATCTCTGACAGACTGTCTAGTTCTTATCTTACTCTTAGACTGGGCTTCTTAGACCTAGTTGTCTTGCGTCTTGATTTTTTACCTACTAGGACTACATTAATAACCCTATACAAAATTGCTTAAATCAAATTCTAATTCGGAGCGGGAGCTCCTGGACTTATGTAGTCTTGTTAATTTTAAATTCAGAACTTTATATTTGCTTTAAAATTGATTTGAAGCTGTTAGGATTAAAACATCCTAAAGCCATTAATTTTGTCAAATTATCAGCAGCGATGCGCCTATCAGATAATTGCCAGGTGACCATGATGTTTGTTTAAGGGAAGGAAGAAATAATTGCGTTACCAGCCCACTCGGTGTTCAATAAACTTGATAAAGGTTGCGGGATTACGCCATTTACGCACTGTTTAAAAGCATATCCCATTCACCTGCCAATATATTAGAAAAATTTCCCACATTTTTAGCTCTGGGTGGGGGGGGGACCCATAGTCTTACATGTACATGTATATTGAACACTGCTCACCTGAGGCTTACATACATGTATATTAAAAATTAGCTTGTTTTGGATTTCTCTGCCCGGTGGGTATAAATGCTCCCCCGGGTAAAAAACTTGTTTTAATGTTTTTCCCGAACAAATATTTTTGGGGAATCGTACAGGCCGTGCCTTGCCAATTTCAGAAAATACTCTGCAGTCGGTTGACTTGCAGTGATTGTCATGCTGCAGGGAAAAAATTGTTCAGTTTCGCATCATAGGAAATGCTGCGCAACTCTGCCCATTTGCTAAGCAAAGTTGTAATTGATTAGCAAAGTATTTATGCATCAATGATGTCTAGCAAGTTACAGCTTGGATGAGAAAATTGCTAATCAATAATGTTTCAAACAATTTTTTCCTTGATCCTGCTGATTGGGTAAAACCGTTTCATTTAAAATACAAATTCTCTGAGCAGTCCAAATGGGATGGCAATTTGTTAATAATTTTGTAATATTTTGTAAAATTTTGTTATATTTATATGTGATAAATTCCAGGCTCTGTCAGACAATTTCTTGAGAAAATGTGAATCAGTCCATAATTTTAATTAATTTTAAAAATCATAATAATGATTAATGATATTTATGATGTTTATCATCAAAATTGTTATGCTACATGACTGATCATTGATTGTAATTGATCATCCGTCACAAAACCAACAATTTCTATAAATTTGTATGCTTCAATGTGAATTGAATTCAGTATTCTAGCATGTCGAGGAAGCAGATGGTGGAAATGTGATAGAAGAGACAGATTTATGTTAATCATGTTAAATAATAATAACTACATGTACCCTACACTGTTTTTTCACTGTCAGTACCGGTACACATGGTGCGCAATGCTAATTACTCACCTTGTGCATCTTGTCAAAGCCTCCCGTGACTTACATACTAGTAGTAACTACATGTACACTGTAGGTCAATACCATGAACTGTGGTTTAACCCCTTCACTTCAAGGTCCAAGTGCATTCCAGCATCCAGCCTGGATAATAGTGTCCATTGATACATGCCGACGAAAATTTCTGTCATATAATGTATACACATCATCAGTGACATGTGGATAACTATGGTATATTGAAAGATGCCGACTGACATTTTCGTCACGTATACATGGAAGTGAAGGAGTTAACCCTTAACCCTTTCACCACTGAAGCCCGTTTTTTTGTGCTGAATGCCACATCATTCAGCACATAAAAACGGTCTTCAGTGGTGAAAGGGTTAAAGCGCTAAATTCTTTTTGTGAAATCCATGGAGACCAAAGAGGTTTTTTCATTTTGAAATCATCATTAATGTCTTAGTTAGCTTTTTCTAATTCATTTGAATACCTACATGTATCATGTGTATGTCTATGACCGCTATAAATATTTTAATTCTTACAGTGCGGGGATAGACTTTAGTTGTCAGAATCTGACGTCCACAGACGTCAGATTCTGACGACTAAAGTCTATCCCCGCACTGTAAGGGTTAATCATAAATAGGGATCTAAATTCAGTACCGTATCTAGGTACACAGACCTATAAAGTGTGCAGACATTGTAAAGCGAAATGACTAGTAAACATTTTTATGCCTTACCGGTACCACATGATCATGATAATGTTTAATCATGGTAATCAACATGATCAGTTAATATACCATAATCAGATAATACTATTATCATGATTATGTACCAGGTATACCTATAGTATAGTATATAGGCTGTAATTATACACATGATACATGCTAGATATCCCCAGGGACGTATGAAAACACAGTGCACAATTTTGAGGCGAGTACTTGTTTCCTGCCGTGGTTTTAGAGGTGTGGGACACGCTGAATATTCACTCCAGTGTGGCCTGCGACCACACTGGCTTTTCTAAGTAAAAATCAATAAGCATGATAAGGTGAGCCTGATCTCAATCATGAAAATGCAAACTTAATTGACGCACAGATAATAATTAAAAAGGAAATTTAAGACAATGTATTAAATCACAAGATCACCGATATAACTCAGTAGAAAAATACTTTGTCAATTAAAAAAATTGTCAATTAAACATCTTAGGCACTGTTAAACCATAGCATATAAAAAAGTTTGTGCTGTATGCGTGACCCACAGGACTCTTCCAAGTTGGGAAGTACTCTCTTATTTTTACAAGAGAGAGAGTCCTTCTGCCACTCTGGAAATCTGGTCCAAAATTGTGCACTGAAACAAAAAATTAAGAGGGCCACATTCTGCTCATGTTGATGTGATGCAATAAAACAAATCTATATAAACATGATAAACTGATTAAAGTACCATGCAACCACTGGGGCAACCCATGAACCAGTGGTATAACTTTTTGAGTTACAGGATTTCATGTTTGGACATGTATTACTGTACATGCTGTACTGTACTCTACATGTTACATATATTTAATAAAACTTAGACATGTTAGATACCTTAGTTATGCACAGATCAAATTCGAAAATAAATGACTTTCTAGACTTTCTTAAAATCATATATGAACATGTACATATTTGTCACTCTTTTTAATCCATGGTTGCCCTGATGTCTTGAAATGCAATTTCCAGCTTCAAATGACAAAAAATATTTATGAAAAATAGACATCCTATGGACAATGATCAGACATTTTACCATGTATTTATGATATTTATATTGATCTGAAACGTGTGACATTCCTTTGATCATTGTTGATGCACAAGTTTTTTTATCAGTTTGAATTACTAGTAAAATCTTCATATTTTCTATACCCCTGTGTACGAATTAAAGTAAATGCATGTCACCATGGTCACGGTTAACCTGGTCAAGCTCAAAATCTTTGACATTACCATGATTACCTGATTACTTATTTTTAAGATCAAACTCACAGTATTGATCACAGGCATGCAATATAATCATGATAATAAGTATTTTGTTTTAAAAACTTAACCCTTCCAAGCCTGACCTTACCATAGTCATCTTCACCCACTACAAGCCGCGAATTGCTGTCGCAATTTTCGACTTGTAGCAATGTGTAGTGGATGAAGATGATTTTATGTGGTTTTAAAATTAAAGAAAATTTACGTGTACATGTAGATGAATTACCGGTACTTTATCATGTTTATGAACATTTAAAACCACAGAAAACAAAAGGAGATTTGCAAGCACACACATCATGAACATTTTGGCGCACATCATTTTACAGGCGTGTGCCAATATTCGATGCATGTTTTAAAAATGAATGTGTAGAAATAAAAATAGCCTGCAATTCCCAGCAAACACGAGGCATTCACCCAATGTAGTTTCAATGTTGGTCCACCGTCTTCTACGCTGGCTCAACATTGAAACAACATTGGGTGAATGCCTCGTGTTAACTGTTTGCTGGGGAGAGGCTGCATATAAGTAGGGGCCTACCCCGGTGCATTACGTGTACAGGTGTAGCTTATAATATACTGATAACCATCAGGCTGTATGTAAATCAAATTGATTTTACTGGTCGAAATTCAACATGTTCAACATGTTCAATGCAGATCAATATACTGTATCATGTGTACTAGCATGACCTCTTTCTAGCAACACCTCTTTCTTTAGGCGACCCTTGGAATCCCAAGGTCATTAAATTCAATTTCAACTTTCCAGGTTCCAGTCCTCATTTCCATTCCCGCATTCCAAACATTTTGTATACAGAAGGAATTGGTAGGCTAAAAAGGACTCACTAACAAGAGATCCTAATGCCATTATCTCACTCTCAGCAACCTTCGGGTGCTAGGGTTCCACACACGTGTACAGGTGTAGCTTATAATATACTGATAACCATCAGCATAATCAGGCTGTATGTAAATCAAATTGATTTTACTGGTCGGGTGATTGAAATTCAACATGTTTAACATGTTCAATGCAGATCAATATATTGTACCATGTGTACTAGCATGATGACTAAGTACCGGTAATAAGTAGCTGTTTAAGTACCGTAGTTATTCCTGGTCTTCACACATGGCTGTCCTGACCCAGCAAACACACAACTCTGTTTCAACGTTGAATGCCCCGTGTTTGTTGGGGAGCTAACACACTTGTCAGTCACCTTCAGAAAAAAAGCTAAACCTCCCCAGCAAACACGATACATTGACCCAATGCTGGGTTAAAGTTGGGCCGACGTCGGAGACGACGGGCCAACATTCACCCAGCATTGGGTCAATGTATTGTGTTGGCTGGGTCCGGTCGTGCAGTACAATCCCACCTGACACGAAGTGTTGACCCAATGTTGTTTTAATGTTGGGTCAGCGTCGTAGACGATGAACCAACATTAAAACAACGTTGGGTCGTCGTCTCGTGTTTGCTGGGATGTGCCCATGATGTACTTATGTGCACATACACGGGTAACCAGTTCAAGAACACTTTAATACGCTCTAAAAAAAACAATATTTCATGGATTTAGATTTAAAAGTAAGCGAAAAGAGGACCCAGATTTTTAAGTTTTATTCATGGCAAAATTCGAAATGTATACAAATACTAGTAGTCGCCTCACACCATAGCGGACCACCATGTCAACCACATATATAATATATATATATATATATATATATATATATATATATATATATATATTAATGTGAAAATAGGACCAGAAAGTGGTCCTGTTGAGGATGTGTATTTCTCATTTAGGACCATTATGGTCTTTAAGTGGATTATGTGGTCCTGTCTCAACTATCAGAACTGGTCCCATTTCTGCCCCGTGGTCCTATTTTCACCTTTATGGTCCTAGTTTCACATTTGGCGGTCCTATATCAACTCACTGGTCCTATTACCGATTTTAACTTAGAATTGTTTTAATTGTTTTACCAGTCCGACTTGGAGCCGCCGTAATTGGTACTATTCTAACATATGATGTATAGGCCCCTATCATGGTTCTCGTATATTGTATTACTCTAATTTGATATGGGCCTATATTTGGCCTAAAATCTGTTGTCGGAATCTCAAATTGTACTGTTTTTCTTTTTTGATCTTAAAGTTAGGGGAACTTGCCTAAAATGCACCCTTTGTCCATCCTTTCTCGACGGCAAACACACGATTGGAAATTTTCAAATGTTTCTCAGATAGATGACGTCATCCATCTAGTTGTGCAAAGCAACTGCAGATGAGACGACAATCATCTCAAAAGAAAAGTAAAATTTTTCAACATTTTTGAAGCGCGACATGGGCACAAAATATCAACGTTGTCACCGTCTATTTTTGCATTAGTCTCATGAGCTATACTTTATTTTTTCTGAGTAATGGATGTTTGACAAAACAAAGCGTATTAAGATCAACGTTCCCAAAACGACCACTTTGAGACAGCATTACTTTCAGTACCATCGCTTTGAAATTGACATAATATCTTCTACAATCAACACGTTTCATCATATTATTACAGAAAAATAGTATAAATATGAATAGGCCTACATCATTGATCATGCATAGAGAGAGGCGCTTTACTTTGGCTGTTATAGTTTGTGTCTGCCGGATTTAATTTAAAAAGGATTATCTCTATCAAAAATAGTATGCCTATCATACCTGACAACCTTGTGACGATCAAGGTCTATGCAAGACTAATTATTTGTTTCGATCAGCAGCGCGCATCTCTTTTAGCTAATGATCATGTTGATCCATTTTAAAATCATGCATAAGACGTCTAGTGTCTATAGGCAGAGATATAATATTGCTATATCAGCAGAGATCATGAATCACAATATTTCCTACTTTTGGAGCATGATAACTACGATTTGGTCAAAACAAACACGAAATCATATATCACAGACTAGACCTTTTTATTACCATCGCTTTGAAATTGACATAATATATTCTACAATCAACACGTCTAAGAATATCAAAATATACATTTTTACTGAGACTAGTGGCTCTGTAATAGATATGTTTTATACCGTAACAGTTTGCAAACCATATTTTACATAATAATTATGCTATCACCTTATGACATACTCCAAGCCTCATCCTACAAGCCGCAACCATAATTATGTGCTTAGCTAAATATCTCAAAATATGAACATGCTGTAAATCCAACTAGATGATCTGAAGGCACGATGATAACAATATTACAATATTGACATTCTAATGTCAAGATACAGCACAACAAAGTTCAGATATTTCATGATTATACTCGGATATGACAAAAATACTGATTTCGGCAATGATACTGTAGATCTGGTAATATTCGCGAGGTTTTAATTTTCGCGAATTTCGCGAGGAGGACATATTCGCGAATTCACGAATCTCGCGAAAATGATAATTATGATAGCGCTACTAAAGAAAAGTGAACATTCGCGAATTCTAAACTTTGTGAAAAGTCCCAAAATCAGAAATTTGCGAAAATTTAAACACGCGAAAATTATCAGATCTACATTATTCGGATGTTTGCATGCACTGTTCAAATGTGGGTACACGATAACATATCTGGACATATTGCATAGTTTAAGGATAATCTCACCAGGGGATATTATTGCAGCATATAATATCGATCAGAATAAAGAATAATCATTATAATGGAATCATCGTAAAATCAGAAAATATAATGCTAAAATCTAACAGTAGGTAAATAATATCTATAGACAATAACGTTACGAAATTTACATGTCAGTCAAAAACCTGCCTGACTATTGCAGCATAATTATAAGTTGAGGACAACCTATCTGATATAAATTACATGGATATATCAGCATAATACCATGATACAACAAAAGGACGAATATGATAATATAATAAATTTGCACCATTATGTCTTACATGCTAATATAATAATCATGATATAAATCAAGAAAATGTTTTTACAATATATAAGTATAATAGCACTATATGCCATAATAATATAAAGAAATGACTCTACATTTTTATTTTATGTTAGTATGATATAAGTCAAAGTCAAAATGTGGCAATTACAAATTGGGATATAGTTTTGTACTGTCCATTTTATACGTTATCCATTGTCAGAATATATTCGTATAATATGAGGACATAGTAACATAATATAAGTATATGATATTGCATAGTAATGTCAATATATCAAAGAATAGTCGTATAGATATAAATATAGAATTATACTGTCAGAATAATAAATACATTTATTTGATATGTTTATTTGATAAAGTAATGTATTATCCCTACAATACCTCGACCAATAAAGAGTGGTTGATCCTGTCACATGACGAGATTAGCAACACATCGCCGTCAACAACGATTTAAATTAGGGGGTAAAAACCCACATCTATAAAGGCTTGGGGCCAAAGTACTCGGTACTTCAGTACTTTGGTACTCGAGTATCGATTTTGCAGTACTCGTCGGTACTCAGTACTCGTACTTTTAAAAAGTACTTGTACTCGTACTTGTACTCAAGTACTTTTAAAAATAAAAGTACTTTTAACAAGTACTTACGAGTACTTTACGAGTACTAGTCATCTTAAATTGATTGCAAATAGCTCACAGACAAATCATAAATTATTATAGCGGGATATGGAACATTCAGTTAATGATTATTTTACCATCCGTTCAGCTAATATATTGAAAAATGATTTAATAAATACTTTGAAATTATTTCAAAACTAGTCCAATTACTTACATCAACTTATAAGAAAAGTACGCCTTTTTTACAATATCATGCTGCTAATTGCTTGTTCTGCCTTGTATATACTAGTATCCTCATGTAGTTCACAAAGTAGTTAAATAGCTATTCCTAAAAAGAGACCAGTGACTATACTATACGGTAGGAATAGTAATCATTGAAGGAGAGGCGTGATTTCAACAATAATGTCGCGCTATTTAAGAATCACACTTAACGCACCTCGCTCTTCGCAGCTAAGCCTCAGAAAACACGAGGCATTGAATCAATGGTGGTATAATGCTGGGCCAACGTTGAAGACTGTAGTGTACCAAGAATACTATAGATCCAATTTATCGTGTTATATTTGGGACGATCGATGGGTAGTTGTATAATATTTGCACAATATTGGCCCAATTGCGTGGATACTTAGCCGACATTTCCCCAGCACGGGACAAATAACGTCACTTGAGTAAACAAGTAGTTTATAGCTGTTATCTTTATAAAGCAGTTCAGACACGGTGTGGACTATCATATATTAAAACTGCCATAGCTCATCCAGCTCAGTACCAATGTTGTGTAAGTACAAAAAAACCGCGACAACGCGACGCCTTATCCATAGTGACCTTACAATGCCGGACCAATGTCGAAGACAATGGGCCAAGAATTAACCAGCAAGTACGTAGGATTAACACATGGTATAGCAGTACTGTTGAAACAAAGATGACTAAGTAATTAGACGGCAAACATCACCCTTTAACTGCGGGACACCACTATTTTTTATATATCATTATTACAAATCATTTATAAAGCGGTTCATCCCAAAAAAATTCGGATCGCTGAATATACTAAAAACAAGGTAGACGAAATAAAGGTAGACGAAATTATGCACAAGTTTACAAGACATCAGGTGTCAAGCGATCTAAGCTACCCTAAATTGTACAATGTATATATACATTGCGTCAGGTCACCAGTAAGCAGCAGGTAAGTCAAAAAATTGTTTTTTGATTTGAATATTTTTTAATATCGTGATTATGTAGTTTGTCATTTGAAGTTGAGGCGCAATAATAGCTGCAAAAATAACCATCATTAGGACCACTACAAGTTTTTAAGCTAGCGTGTTTTGCAACGTAAAGCTTTAGACACAGACAATTTGTATACTAGCATGTACATTGATATAATATGATTCGTAAATAGTAGGCATACATGTAGCATACAATACTTTGTACACTGATTGGAAAATGCAATATTACACTATTGGCTGGGACATGGCATCATGCAATATAAATAATAGGCCTGTCCCAGAAAATATTATTCCATACTTAATTTTTATTCATCAGTTGTTTAGTTAATTTCACCTTCGCCTGCTGCGATCCCCACAATCGTAGCAAATTTCGAAATGTCATCACCAGAGAATTTGAATTTGGATATTTTAAAAGTAAATAATTATTTAAAAGTTTATTGTCTCGTATAAGCTCTGTGACATCATACAAGGTTGGCGTTCTCTTTATTATTAAGTTTCCCGCTTCTTGCATGATGAAACGTATTTCCTTCTCGGGCAACCGTAGTCCTCGCCCCATAGGAACTACCTCGTCCTGAAACAGAATAAAACAGTTTGCAATTGATACAAGTATTGCTAAACGTTTTAATATAAATTTAACGGCAGAGATCATGAAACCGTTTTTTTATTTACCTAGCATGTAAAAGGTCATTTGCTATGTTAACGCTAAGGTACGCCAACGTAAAATTCCAACTGGTATAGTTCACGTGTTTTCATTAAATTGTGTTTTGTGTAAATAGTAAAATTACCATTTCGACATGTTAATCCACTAATGCACATATGCCACAAAAGAATATTCCTTCTATTTTTTCATGGTCTGATAACCTTTCACTTAAAGACTGATTTGTGTTTGATTTTAAAGTGCATTCGGTCTGATAACCTCCCTCTTAACAACTGATGTGTTTTATTTTATTGTGTTTTATTTGTATAAAATATGATTATAATGTATCAAGGGATTCAGTAAAATGTTCAATATTATGAAATCAACAATAGCGAAAATGAAATGAAATCAATGGGGTTTTAGGCCACCTTTGTGCACATATAGGCTAAACTGGACCAGGATAACTCCTGAGGATGGTGAGATGAATATGATTATACTGCCCTCCAGACACAGGATTCGTAATTCTAGCCCTGGCTGACGGTCTGAGGCCGCGCACGCTACCTCTCGGTCACAGAGACTCCCCACAATTTTGGATCTTTACGAGTGAGCAGGGAAGAAACATTTTATTTCTTTGAAACTTGAAGGCCAGAGTGGGTTTTGAACCCGCGATTTCCGACTTTCCACATATCATATAAAACGCCTGCTTGAATTAATCCCGTTGTAAATGTTTTGGGACATGAAATAAAAAAGAACAAGTGCTCGAATACTGCCATAATAATATATTTATCGTAGATTTCTGGAACCTGTGTTAGTAGTTTAAAAAAAAACATAATGAACAGTAGTTTTATTTACCATTTTATAGGAAAACAGTTTAGTTTATAGGTTATCGACGAGATTTCTACAAAACTAACTAGACCTACTGGAGGGGTTATGGTAAGCCTACGGCCCGAATTACTGCGGCGGCGAATCGTATGAAATATACGCTTGGAGAATGTGGTAGAAAACCACAATCAAGTATTTATCAAGTAAAATGTATAAAATTGTGGTTGAAGTGACAGCGAATGCCACGTAGTAGGTATATAAAGTCTTGCTATTTGATGTCAAAATCATTAGCCCACAACGGCTCATAAAAGCCTACTTGTATTTGACAAATTACAGGTTATTTCAAAAAGTCCATTATTGTGCAGTTGACGAAATTTGGGAGAAGGCACGTGGGAGAAGGCCTAGGATCAAGAGACATGCTCCATAATATTCATACCAATTTTTATTATTTATTTTGAGTAGGCTATATATATGTTTATGGGATATTTTTATTTGACTTATTTTAATACAAATGTCATTTGGCCGATGATTTGCAAATGTTTGGCCAACGTATGGGTAATTCGGTAACCATGATTAAAGCAATTTGAAACAAATTCTCGTGTTTTCACGCAGACGTTGAGAGAAACTATGAGATTTTTCAGCCAATCACGTCATTTATGCAGTCGTGACACGTGATTGGACGAGGCAATTGGGGAATTACCAACCAAATCCCATAGTTGATAATTCTGACGTCAAAGTAGATCAATATGCATGAACCTCCTTCTTAGAGTGTAACAGGGCCCGATATATCTGCCTCATACTATGAGTTAATATTGGGCCAACATTGCCAACATTTGAAAAAAAACATCGAGCCAGTCAGCGTTGTACCACAGTGTACTGCTTGTTGAAATTGGCCTGTATCAGAAAAGAGCCACCGGATTATTATATCATCATCATATTCTGTGAAACGCAGTGACGTCACTCGGTGAAAACAAGGTCATATAACACCCCCTCCCCCATAACTCATTCTGTGAAACGCAGAGACGGCATTCGGTGAGAACAAGGTTATATAAGAACCTTCCCCCATACTTCATTGTATTAGCCAGCTCGGTGAAAACAAAGGAGGTCGAGGTCATTGAGTTTCACACAATAGACCCAATTATCATTGTACTGCGGACTCTAATCAATCAGACGCGTCATTCAGTCACGTTACCTACCGAGGAAATGTGGAGTGGGCGTGGTTTGGAGTAGAAAAGAATATCGGGTCCATTATGGGTAACATGTGAAAGGTGAAAAGCGAGCGTTTGTTTATGATATGTATGATAAAACTAAGTAACATAACTCACTGTTAATAGATTAGACACTAATTTGTGAAAAGGTACAGAAATTACACCAAATATTTATTGTTTTGATTTAAAAATATAGTTTGTTTTGTTAGTCACTGGTCATCGTGTTCACATCATTATAGGACGTGATGAACACCTCGTCATTGGTCACGTTGTTCACATGATTTTGAACATTATCTGTAGTCAAATAAAAAAAATGAATCGGGCTTTAGCCTCTTTTGTGCACATATTGGCTAAATTGGGCCAGGAGAACCTCCTGAGGATGGTGAGATGATTGAGAAGACACTGCCATCCAGACACAGGATTCGAAATTCAAACCCTGGAGGTCTGAGGCCGAGCACGCTACCTCTCGGTCACGGGGGCTTCCCACAATACTGAGTTTTAGGAGTGGATGGGGAAGAAACATTTTTGTTTCTTTCAGAAATTATCTGTAGTCACTGCCCCTCCTTTTTATTTGCTGTTGTTTCCAGACGGGATTATCTTGTCAAAAACGAGTGGACTAGATTTCACCCTGCATTATTAAACGTCTACCAGTGATTCATTGTAACTACTGGACGGGGGCCCTAGGGTAGTGGTTAATAGCAGCGCTGCCTTTCACGCTAGAGTTCGAGGTTCGTTTCCCGGTCTCGGCGGTTTGAAAGAAAAATGTTTCTTCCCCATCGACTCGTGAAACTCAGTATTGTAAATGCGCTGCACAAAAAATGAAAAAAAATGGCAGCTCTAGTCTATGACATGTTTACATCATATGGTCATATTAAGAAGGCGATTTTAGCCTGATTGTGCCGCTTTAAACTAGAAAACAAAACCCAACTTGAAGTAAGTGTTTACCATGTGAAACACCCAAGAAGGCTCCCCCTCGCACTTTTCAAAAAAAAGTTATACAATAAATATAATTTTACTAGATAACCAATTTGTACATGTAATTATCAAGTAATATTATGAGGCAAAGGCTAGCAGCTTTAGGCTGACTAGGTGCTATTTTGACCGCAAAAGAAGGCCGCCAAGACCCGGATATTTTCCAGAACTTTCTGCAAAATTTATGCAGCCTAGGAATTTATACTGCTATGCTTTATGTTGAATATTGAGTATATCGGATAAGCAGCTTTGAAGTTATCAGGGTGACAAGGTGTTAATTTGACGAAAAAAGATTAAAGATGGCCAGCATGACCCTGATATTCTTCCCAACTTTCTGAAAAATTGATGCAGGCTAGGAATTAATACTGCCATGCAGTATTTTTAATATTGAGTATATCAGATAAGCGGCTTTGAAGTTATCCGGGTGACAAGGTTCTCATTTGATAAAAAAAAAAGATTAAAGATGGCCGCGATGACCCAAATATTTTTCCGAACTTTCTGAAAAATCGATGCAGTCTAGGAGATAATAATTGCATCCAGTATGTTGAACACAAAGTGAATAGGAAAAGCAGTTTGTAGATATCAGGGTGACAAGGTTCTAATTTGACGAAAAAAGATAAAAGATGGCGGCCATGACCCCGATATTTTCCCAAACATTCTGAAAAATTGATGAAGTCTAGGAATCAATACTAGCATGCAGTATGTTGAATATTGTGTATATCGGATAAGCGGCGTTTGAGGTTATAAGGGTGACAAGGTCCTAATTTGACGAAAAAAGATTAAAGATGGCCACCATGACCCGGATAATTGTCCGAACTTTCTGAAAACTTGAAGCAGTCTAGGAATTAATACTGCTATGCAGTATGTTAAATATTGAGTATATCGGATAAGCGGCTTTGAAGTTATCAGGGCGACAAGGTCATAATTTTATGTCCCACACGGCTTGCCACAGAAGAAGACCAAGTTTCCACTTTTTAAATTTGCTACTACTATGTAGTTAGCATCACCAGCATTGTGACATTGGATAAATAAATGTTAACATAGCATTTTAAGCATGATGATGACGTCAAAGGAATCTCGTCTCAATCTCAGTTATTGACGAAGATAATTATGATAAATTTAGTGATTTTATGGCGGCCATTTTGAATTTTGCGCTTTAAACCCACACTCATCTAGATACCATGATCGGTATGATAGACATGCATGATCAACATCTAAAGGAAAATGATCAGCTAAAACAAGGCTATAGGCCTACCAAGAATCTAGACTTCGCTGTCGGACTATAAATATTTGGTCAGTGCATGTCATTACAAATTTCCTATACTTACAGCATCAATATCAAACTGTTGCTTAAGTTGCACGTGTGCTTTGATCAAGTTCCCTGTTTCCGCTTCCAGCTCAAACGAGTCGTCACGGACATCTTCTAGGACATCAATTTCTTGTTCAATGGTAGCACGATCATTATCACTAACAGCCGTGCAGCAGCCCTCTCCTCTTGCTTGTTGAATTTGTAATCTCTGCGGATTAAGATCGTACCCCGGCAATTCTGCAATGTAAAATTCCACGTCAAAAGAGTGAATTAAAATATATAGCTTCAATTAAACGTTCGAATATTATACGTATCTTCTCAATTGAACCCTTTAATTGAAGGGTAGTGTAATCTGATTCATGTCAACATCTGCTTAATGGTTTTATGCATCATTAAATGATATTTCGTTTCTTTGAAACCTGAATACCCATAGGTCCTTTTATCATGAACATTCATATTATATTAGGCGAATCCAGAAAAAACTTAGACTTATATGGTAGACTCACCAAAGTCAACACTTTCCAGGTCATCACCACTGACTTGCTGTTGTGTGAGCAGTTTCCTCAAGAGGGTGGACACTCTCACTTTTTTTAGCGTCTTCATCAGCTGGTTGTATTCACCTTGCTGCGTTCTTTCACTATGCAGCATTAAATCTGCCAGATCACCTCTATCGTCAGGCAAAAGGGCTGAAACCATGCTGGCTGCCAAATGCCGAAGCTGTGTCGGTGTAAGCCTGTGATATAAAATATACAAGTAAATTATAATAATTTATAACTACATATCCCAATGTTAACAAGAACAAATAAAAAGTATGAAACCATGGGACTTTGTACAATCAATACAAATAATAACCATAATAAAGTGATATAATATACATGTAAATTTAGCTTGAACCTTCTAACTACTCTATAATACACATGATTATTGTGACATACATATACCTTAAAAATATATTTTAATCGGATGATTTTTAATACATTGACTTTGTGTAACCTTACAAGAAGGAATTATGTAATAAAGTAAAATTTTACAATTACCAAGATGAATGAACACAAAATTACTTACTTTTTTTCTACTCCCACAAACACCAGCTCTCTGCTGAGCGAATTTATTATGTTTCCCGAATCCAGCTGCGCCCCAGTCCAAGTGAGGAACAAATAGGGAGAATCAGACACTGGACGGAAATTCTGCTTGTAGTTGTTCATCAACTTGTACAAGTCAGTGTCCACGATGACTTCGGCATTGCCATGGGTTGACTGAGTTTTATGATGTTGAACTTCAATGATGTGACTGCCTCTCTTAATTGACTTTTCTGCGTTGACAAATTGATCCAGAGTCATGTTTTTCAAACAGCCTGTTCTGTGGCAGTTGCTGATGGCCAGTTTCAAAATAAGGAAGTTCCTAACACGAGTATGCATTAGTCGGTCGGAATGAGTTGTTGTCTTCAATATCTTTTCACTGTCCTTAGCTCTATCCGACATTGTGTAAAGGGCCAGATCTTGTGGATTAACGCGGTCCGCTGATGGCCTTTGGTCTTTTTTTTTAATGGCAGCGTTTTTCTGCAAGCTTCTGCACCAGCTGGTAATATTGTTCTTCAAGATTTCTAAAATATCTGCGTCATAGCTAGATAGCTGTCCCATTGTTGTCATTGCTTTGATATAGACTACTAGCAAACATAATGACTGCAGATATGTCTTGCAGGTATTGGCTTGCCATTTACCATCTTTTAGTTTTGCTTCTATTGCATTAGCTATTTTATCCACCGAGTCGAGCTGGGAAAGAGACGTTGAGGCTGAAGCTAGAATGTATTTTGCCTGTGTCATGTGCTTGTTGGCTTGGTCATCACTTAAATGCCCACCACGAAATGATGTGAGATAGTTCACAAAACCGCTCATCAAGACAGCATCCTGTAAATAATAAAAGCAAATGCTCGAACAACTTCTCAACAATTTCACACTCGAGATTAATCTACTATGAGTTTTTAACATTATTGTGAAGCCACACTGCATTGTTAAATTATCGCTTACCATTTTCAAGATTATCTGACAGTGGATTGTTAATAGCACCCATGCATAGGATATACACTTTGTTTTTTTTACAACTAAGTTTGTATGGTGTGGAATTCATCACCACACAAAAGTAAGCATGCGCGCCAGTTTCTAAAGAACAAGTAAAACTGATTTTGGCAACTGAAATTTAAAGTGTATACACTATACTGTGGAAAAATAAATCTCTCTGTAAAATAACGTGAGCGGGGCGGGGGATTGTGGTGGCCGGCTTGCTACACCTTGAGACACCGGTCACTTCCTCGACATCCCCTCCTCACGGAATCATGGCGCCAACGCAGCTAATACAAACTAAACTAGATGTGAATCATTTTTGGCACAGAAACATTAAAAACATTCCCGCTACATCCCTCAAATTTGAAAAGATTGCCACAATAAAAAAATATAAGTAAAAAAATTACCCCCAACCAGGTATTTATGTCAAAATGTCCTCTATCAGCCATCTTGTTTTCAAAGAATTACTTCAAAAAGCTAATCAGATCATTGGAAATGCCCGGAGAACCACTGAAAAATTTAAAAGATATCGCGACCACAGGCGCTTTGGGTGGTTAATTGTTTGAAATGTTCTCCGTCGGCCATCTTGTTTTTAAAGGATTCTTCCCAAAAGTTAATCAGATCACAAGAAATACCCACAGATCCAGCCTATAAAATTTGAATGCGATCCATTTTACGGTTAATAAGATATCGTGCCCACAAGCTTTTAGGTGGCCATCTTGGAAATGGCCGCTTATGACTTGATGCCAAAAAAATATATGGGAAGAATTGCCCAGGCACATAGGTCATGTCTGTAAAAAATAAACAAAACTAGATGTAAGTGTTTACCATGTAAACACCCAAGAAGCCCCCCCCCCCCTCGCACTTTTCATATAGGAGTTATACATCAATTATAATTTTACCAGATGATCAATTTGTACATGTAACTATCAAGTAAGAGGCTAGCAGCTTTAGGCGGACTATGTGCTATTTTGACCCCAAAAGATTAAAGATGGCCGCCATGACCCGGATATTTTCTCGAACTTTCTGAAAAATTGATGCAGTCTAGGAATTAATATAAGCGTCAGCCATGCAGTACGTTGAATATGGAGTGTATCGAATAAGCAGCTTTAAAATTATCAGGGTGACAAGGTTCTAATTTGAGAAAAAAAAGGATTAAAGATGGCCGCCATGACCCGTATATTTTCCCGAACATTCTGAAAAATTGATGCAGTCTAGGAAATACTACTACGACGCAATATGTTGAATATTGAGTATATCGGATAAGTGGCTTTGAAGTTATCAGGGTGACAACGTCCTAAATTGACGAAAAAAGATGGCCGCCATGACCCGGATATTCTTCCGAACTTTCTGAAAATTGACGCAGGCTAGGAATTAATACTACTATGCAGTATTTGGAATATTGAGTATATCGGACAAGCGGCTTTGAAGTTATCAGGGTGACAAGGTCCTAATTTGACGAAAAAATATTAAAGATGGCCGCCATGACCCGAATATTTCCCAGAACTTTCTGAAAAATTGGTGCAGCCCAGGAATGAATACTTGCATCCGGTATGTTGAACACAAAGTGAATCGAAAAAGCGGTTTTGTAGATATCAGGGTGACAAGTTCTTAATTTGACGAGAAAAAATTAAAGATGGCCGTCATGACCCGAATATTTTCCCGAATTTTCTGAAAAATTGATGCAGCCTGAGAATTATTACTTGCATCCAGTACGTTGAACAAAAAGTGAATCGAAAAAGCGGTTTTGTAGATATCAGGACGACAAGGTCTTAATTTGACGAAAAAAGATTAAAGATGGCCGCCATGACCCAATTATTTTTCCGAGCTTTCTGAAAAATTGATGCAGCTTAGGAATTAATACTTGTATGTTGAACACCAAATGAATTGAAAAAGCGGTTTTGTAGATATCAGGGTGACAGGGTATTGATGAGAGGCGGCGACCATGCGCGGCGGACGAAACCATACAAAAACAAAAAGTCTCCCCCTGGTAGGGGGAGCCTTAATTCAGCAGTTACCTTTTTAGTAAGAGCAAAATTTCTGACACGCCTGCGGCGACGGAGACGGAATAATGCTAAGCACTATAAGCATCCCGATATTATCGGGGATGCTTAATAATATGCTATAATATCCTACCGTATTAGACAAGGTGGGAGTTGATCTCTGAGATCTTTCTAAAATTGCAGGACTGTTCACTGGTACATTGTTCACAGGTACATCAGGAATAAAACATTGAGTCTAAAAAAAAGAAAATAGATTTACTCAGACTGAGCGTCAGATACAATTTATTATTTTGCAGGTGCAATTGAGCATTCTAATTAAATAATATTCCCGTGTTTAAATTTTCGAAAATTGTGATTTGAGAACGCAAATTCTCGAATTCGTGAATTTTCAATTGAAAAACACATATTAGTGGGGATGCTTGTGTGTGGGATTTTGATGGTTAAAATATGCCATGTTGAAAATGTTCAGAATAGACTACAGAATAAGAAAAAGTTTGATGGAGTTCACAAATTGGTGTCAAAAATTTTCAGACAAAATTCAAAATGGCCGCCATGAAATCAAGTTTTCATCAATAATTGAGATAGACACAAAAATTATTTTACCAAACCATATGTTTCCGATATCAAGGAATGCAATAAAACAAACGATACATTTATTTGACATCATCTACCCCCTCCCTCCCGGAATATACCCCCCTTTTCAACAACTATAAGATTATGCGACCCTCCCAGAATCTGCCCCTCCCTCCCAGAATATTTTTCAGTTCTGGGAGCGTGTGGTAGATTCTCTCACAATTACATATAGTGTCTAGAAAAGGGGGCATATTCAGTGACTGAGGGGTAGATTCTTGGAATATCGCATATATTTGTAGAACGGTGAGAAGGGATATATTCTGGGAGGGAGGGGGGGGGGGAGGTGCATATGGTTGTCAAAAAAGGGGGGGGGGTATTCTCGGAGGGAGGGGTAATTTCTGGGAGTGTCGCATATAGTTGCTGAAAGGGGGGTATATTCTGGGAGCGTCGCATAATAATATAATTGTTGAAAAGGTGAGGAGGGATATATCCTGGGATGGAGGGGGGGAGGCATATAGCTGGCAAAAAAGGGGGGTGTATTCTCGGATGGAGGGGTAATTTCTGTGAGTGTCGCATATAGTTGCTGAAAGGGGGGTTAATTCTGAGAGCGTCGCATAATAATATAATTGTTGAAAAGGGTATATTCTGGTGGGGAGGGTTAGATTCTGGGAGGGTAATATATAGTTGTTGAAAAAAGGGGGGTATATTCTGGGAGGGAGGGAGGGGTAGATTCTGGGAGGGAGGGGTAGATTCTGGGAGAGTCGCATAAATACATTTGTTGAAAGGGGGGGGGGGATATATTCTGAGAGGGAGGGGTATACTCTGGGAGGGTGGCATTAGTTGTTGAAAAGGGTGGTATATTCTGGGAGGGAGTGGTATATTCTGGGAGGGTCGCATATAGTTGTTGAAAATGGGGTATATTCTGGGAGGGAGGGGTATATTCTGGGAGGGTCGCACATATAAATTGGTTGAAAAGGGGGGGTATATTCTGGGAGAGAGGGGTAGATTTTGGAAGGGTCGCATACAGTTGTTGAAAAGGGTGATATATTTTGGGAGGGATGGGTGGATTGTGGGAGGGTCGCACATATACATTTGTCGTATCCAGACATCCATCCGGGCATAGTTGCAAGGGGGGTATAATCTGGGGTGTTACACCGGGATAGATAATGTGATATATACCAGAATCTACACGATTATAGTTTCAAGAAGGGTATAACCTGAGTTGCTATACCGGTAATTATACTCAATAAACGCTCTTTTTCAACACCACTTAGTTTTAGTCGTGGTTTTCAAAACGTGACTTGACAGGCTAATCAATATTTTTCGAATCTAAACTGTTATTGCTAAGATCATTTTAGTATGATATTAATATAATAGCAAGAAATATAATTCACCAGACGTTATTGATCAGACAACTGAAATACAATGTAATCAATATGATATGTACAGTTATGAGTATCCTACCGTATTAGATAAGGTGGTAGTTGAGCTCGGATATCTTCCGGACATTGCAGGGTGATTACTGTTCACAGGTACATCACGAATAATACATTGAGTCTAAAAAAAAGAAAAAAAGACTTACTCAAACCGAGTTTATTCGTTTTCTGTTGCATTTAAGCATTATATAATGTAGTATATATTGTAATTGTGATTTGTTGAATTGTGATTTGAAAACTATGTCGCAAAATTGTGCATTTTTAATGAAGCACTTATTTGTGCTGTATTAATAACAAATAGTTTTAGTGCTTTTCATTGTCGCCGCCAAAACACGGCACTCGTGGAGACACCTGATTCATCAATATCGCATCTAGGAACTACATATTTGTATGTCATTAATCACTGTGATTACTGCACGGGCAATAGTAAGCACGATACTTGCTGACGCAAAGCTAGAATGTGAATAAAATGTTAAAAGTTAAACTGCATATTATCATCCAAATCTACGATATCCACCAAAGTATTTTAAGAAAGTGTTTACATAAGTACCTCTGTTCGTGGTTCATGTGTAGAAGCAGCCTTTGCAGACAATTCACACATGTGATCTTCATGAATCCCTGGTAAATAAGTTTTTGCCTCTGCCTGAAACAAATAGATAAAAGCAACATTCACATCTAATAGGCAGAATGTGTGAAATAGATACTGAGGATGTATAATTAACCCTGTCACCTACCATGTATTTCTTCCTTTCCAACGGTGTCAAATGACTGTGTACTCTCTTCTTTAGGTGATGGTCCAATCTTACATTGATTTCTCCGCACAATGGACATATCTTATATTTTCTTTTCTAAAAAAACATAGGGAAGTCATCATGACAGATACGTCTCAGAAAGGCGGATGACAAAAATAACTACAGATACGTCTTAATGCGTAGTAAGCATATAAGAGGTCCCCCCTCGCACTTTTCAAATGAAATACATAAAATAATTGTAATGTCAGCAGATAATAGATATATACAGATATATACGTGTAAATGTCAAGTTATATTATTTAGGAGAGGTATAAGTAGAACAAGTAGTTACTAAGTATATGTGATAACCAGCTTTACAATTATCGACTAGGTATGAATGCGTCATTTGTAATTAACAACCTGTGTAAAGTTACATTCGACATTATGACATGACCCTCCCTCAATATATACCTGTAGTTTACGTTGTCTGTTTTCTCTTCTTTTCACAGCTAATTTTGGCATAATCGCTCTGTACGTCTTTTGTATGCCATGTTTCTGTCGCAAATGTCTGTTCAAATCGTAGACCTTCTTATGACAATAACAACAGCTGAACCTTTCTCTTGAGGCAGTCAACTGTTGTACAGCAATAGCTGTTGAGATACGTTTTGTCGTTGCTCTTTTATTTTCTACTTTCCTCTTAATCACGTTTTGAAAATCAGAAACACTGTCAGAACTGAAAGAAAAAGCGGGTTTTACTAGATTATCTTTTTTTTTTCAACACAGTGTGTTAAACATCCAGCAAAGGTAACTATGCATAATATTTGCATTATTATTATCACTAGCATACTGTTTATTTGGTTAAAGATACACTGATTGTATCGATGACCATGATGACCATGATGACCATTGAAACAATGGTGCAGATACCATAATTTATCTTTTCAACTGATTTAGGACCATTTTTAATCACCTGTGTTTTCATATAGGAACATATACTAAATCAACAGGATTGAAAGCTACATTATAGGACCGGGGCTGGAGCGCCTGGACTTCTGTGGTGTACTATTATAAAGTGTTCGAAACCGTTGAAAGGCCCGTAGTATGCAGTGCTATGTATTATTGCAAGCTTTCTCATAAATGTCGGCGACAACACTAAGATGGGCTGCGAGCTGTCGCCGGGTGATCGGAGACGACAAATTTGCACGTCATAGCACGTGACTCGCCTGCACCTACATGTAGTAGAGAAGACGTTTATTTTTATACTTGATCGGCTTGATCTTTAAATAAATGACACCACTCGACGGGTATTTTCTAAACCTATAATTTGGTACAATATGGACCGTATTTAGAGGAGAGGTTTAAATTAAAACTAAAGGTTTAAAATATAATCCGTATTCAGGGCTGATATAAACCGTTAATTTCACTAATGTACACCTGGTCTAATCCGTGGTTTATCGTCAAAAATAGATTAACTGAGAGGGCTGTCTTAATGGTGGTTTAAATAATCAATATGCATTATTAATTGTTTTAATTAACCAGATCATGATCCATGCGACTTTGATTACTCAGCATAAACGACGGAGTAAATATTGCAGTTTCGCCATTCTTAATTTCATGTAAAATCACTGTATAGTAGGATCAAAATACCACGCATATATACCAACGACCCTATAAAAAATGCAAGAAAACGTTTCATGCCATCAATCCATAAATATGACGAGAAAAATGACATATTAAAAGTTGTCTGCATTTAGATCACCATATAGGGTACACAAATAAACTGCTAATTGTTATGTAATAGGCTAGAAATCTATGGCTATGTTTCGATTTGATAGAATTCTAGACTAACAATTAGTATGGAACATAATTATATTGGCTTATCGATTTCTAAGAAGTTCTGATCATGTGAAACTGTAATTATTGTAACTGTAATAACTCATCAGCGTTATCTGGTTATAGACTTATTCTACATAACTTCAAGTGGGTGATACACAACAATTAAAAGCACTGATGTTGAAATAGACTTTTTATTTTGAATAACAATAATAAAATCTGCTAATAAAATGGATCACAAAAGATTATATTCGTTCTTAGCGCTTAAAGGGCTTACACATTTTAAATTCTTAATTTGAGACTCAAAAGTTGCAAATGTTGCTGTTAAAACACTAATTTTATTCCGATAGCAATTTATCAGCAATTGAATTTGCTAATAAAATAAATTCGATTATATCCGTTCTTAGCGCTTAGAGGGTAAATACATGTTAAAATCCTTGTAATAATTATTATACATCTACACTTGTAAAATGTTATCATATTCTAGCTTGTCACAGTAAAGAAAAAAACGTTCAAACAGTAATTTGTTGAGTATATCGTTGTAAATGGATATGTTTGGCGGCATATAGACGCTTTGCAGTGGCTACATTTAGGAAAACTTTTGACATCTACGACACCAGGATGTACTAATCAAAAATATTAAAAAAAACATTTTCTTTTAACTTTTAGGGTCGAGGTGTATATTGATTCTACTAGGATTAAATTATTACAACATGTTACAAAATGTACATAAAAAATAACTACGAAAAGACGAAATAGTCCTACACACGCAATGTTGTAATATAATTATTTTTATTACCTTAAAGGTGTAACAAGTTAGCATAAAAAAATAGCCAATTCAAGTCACGTTTATATATGTGACGTGCCAGATCGGCACCCGACCTATGTAGGAGCTTTAGATTTTGAGTTATGGCCATGTTTTGTTAAAATAATATTTTTCGGCTAATTTTCATTTTTAACGCTGATCGAAAATACAACTTCAAAGCAATATAAGTACAAAATATTGAAGATACCCTATTTTTATTTCTTTTGAAAAAATGATTTAATTTGAACTATTTCAACTATTTGTCAATTAAATTTAAACTTTGTAGGTCATTTTCTCAAGATTTTTCGATATTTTGGGCTTAAGTTCCCAAATATTGTTTTATCGATGATTTCCTAAATAATTGAAATAGATTTATAATTTTTGGTGCATTTAAAACCTGAGCGCTGGCTCTTCAAACGCCACTTACTAACTCATTTTCTATATTTTGCGACATAGAACTGGTTTTGATATAGCACGTCACATATATACCATGTTCACGCATTTGACATTGCGTATCTCACGAAGTGCATCCCTATTTACATGCGATAATATTCTGGTCTGTGATTAAGTAATCGTGATGGCACGTACAAAAACAATATGTGACCAAATCTCACACGTGGAAAATGTTTGTCAATAACCAAGGCCCATGATTCATAATCATCATTGGGGTAAACCATTAATTCACTTAAGTCACTCCATGTCGATATTATTCGATCTATTGCTGTTGATGAGAACAGTACTGCAGGTGGTCCCATGAAAAATCTCTCAATACAGGGAAGGGAGGTACTTAGGTTAACAATGTCAGTTTCAGTCACGCTACTCCAATTAATAATTTCCAAATGTGTCAATTTTTTGCAGGATGCTATGGACGAAAGTACGTGTTTGTTATTTGTTTTCCATGAATGTCCATCATAAATCTTCAATTTTCTCAAATATGTCATGTGACTTAGAAATTCATATGTAGAACAACTAAGCAGTGACAGTGTCAGATCTGTTATTTTTGAAGACATTAGTAGATAAGGTGAGTAGTCTAGTTGGGGTTTGGCAGATATAACTAATGTCCGAAAAGAGGCCCACAACGATGGACTTTCCACCACATCGTGAAATGCACTGCAGGTATGTTTAACGTTTTTGAGAAGCTCATATGGATGGATATAGCTGAGTATGTGATGCAAAACTTCTGAAGGTAAATGAGTAACGTATCTGAAACAGACCAATGTATTAGTTCAATTTCCGACTTTTAAGATTCATGGTGAGGACTGGACGTGTGAAGATGCAAGATGCCTGTATCTCTGTACGCTGGGGGCACTGTTACCGTTACTGTTGTTCCTAACCCACTTTGTACCTGTAGGCCTAGCTTTGTTTAGTGTTGTGTAATCAAGTCAATATTCATATGTTACATCTGCATTCAATATTAACAATATACAGTCTACTTTTGTTATGTTTCCGAAAACCCCGCTAAACTTTGACCTTCACATAAACAAACAAAATATAATCTAAATCAATGAAATGGACTTACGAAAACACATTAGAAACCACGTGTCATACATTCAATCTGAACAAACTGTTCACAAGTTGTAGGCTATAACTAATTATATGTGGCGATCACCTTGGTTTTTCGTTTTAGTGCATTTGCAGCAAAATATTTGCGAGGTTGTCCACTTATAATAGGCTTACACTGCACGCCAGCATGGGCACTGCGCTGGGTCAAGCACTGCATGGAAGTGTATAATAGGATGTGTTCGTGGTTATATGTAGAGGACTAGGATTGTGATGATGCATGGACAATTAACAAAATTGCTCAGGTTTCCATGTTGCCAATTCAAGATCACGAAAATTTTTTTTTATGACGTCATGTATTATGACGTCATGTAAGGCTGCCAATCTGACCTCGAAAAAATGTGTGTAGATACCAAGATTATAATTCTATGTCTACTACAATAGCGGGGAGGGAATTCATAATCAGCGTGCACTTGGTGACAAGTTTTGCATGGGGTAAAGGTATGGGCAGTGTGTTTTCAAAATCCATCGCAAACAAAATGGCCGTGGCATCTGGTGACCTGTAGAGGTCAAATTCAAAATAGCCGCCAAAACAACCATGAAAACGAATAAATGTAATATCTCAGCTCGTTTTTATGTAGAATATTATGTAATACCACTTTTCGTATGTTTTGCGACATGATAAATCAGCTTTTGGGGATCATTTCAATGATATCGGGGCTTTTTGAGGTTAAAGGTCATGTTCAAGGTCAATTATGAGTTTAATTAACTACCATATACTATGATAGTAAAACTGTCTGGAAACAAATTTTCAGTTTTTTAAATTTGGTATGGTGTTAGGTATGAGAAATGTGTTTTCAAAATCCATCACAGCTCTTTTTTGAAGGAGAGCATTATGTAATACCATGTTTTAAGGTATGGGAAATCTTTTCCCGGGGGAATTTAAATGCTTCCTATGTTTTTTTGAGGTCAGAGGTAAAAAAACAGGAGAAGTCCAGGATGGAAAATAGATGTTTAACTAATATTCCGATAATCTGGTGTAATATGTCATTTTTGACTAATTCTGCGGTGTAGAATTCATTTATGGGCTTACAATTACAATTTCAGGCTTCTGTGGCCTTCAAATACAACATGCAGGTGAAAGAGAACGACCAGCGGTCAGGCTAGAAAACCAGGGTATTGGTTAGCACCGCTGCCTTTCACGCCAGAGTTCGGGGTTCGGTTCCCGGTCTCGGCGGTTTGTAAGAAACAAAAATGTTTCTTCCCCATCCACGTGTGAAACTCAGTATTGTGGGGAGCCTCCGTAACCGAGAGGCAGCGTGCTCGGCCTCAGACCGCCAGGGCTCGAATTTCGAATCCTGTGTCTGGAGGACAGTCTCATCTCATTCATCTCACCATCCTCAGGAGGTTCTCCTGGCCCAGTTTAGCCTATATGTGCACAGAGGTGACCTAAAGCCAGATTCATTTCATTTCATTCTACCAACTCGATATATTGAGTTATCAACCCAATATTATATCGCATTGGAACTCAATATATCGACTTTTATACTCAATATATCGAGTTTACAACTCAATATAGCGAGTTCTGAACTCAATATATCGAGTTATAAACTTTATACATCGAGTTGTAAACTCAATATATCGAGTTGTAAACTCAATAATTATATCGAATTGTAAACTCAATATATCGAGTTGTAAACTCAATATATCGAGTTGTAAACTCAATATATCGAGTTGTAAACTTAATATATCGAGTTGATAACTCAATATATCGACCTTTTAGTTCAATATATCGACTTCTTAGCTCAATATATCGAGTTGTAAACTCAATATATCCAGCTTGAAGCTCAATATATCGACTTTTAAAATCAATATATCGACTTTTAAAATCAATATATCGACTTTTAAACTCGATATATCGAGTTCACAACTCGATATATTGAGTTGTCAACTCAACAATTTTAGTTGGCAATTCAATATATTGAGTTTACAACTCAATATATTGAGTTCACAACTCGATATATTGAGCTAAGAAGTAGATATATTGAACTAAAATGTCGATATATTGAGTTATCAACTCGATATATTAAGCTTTCAACTCAATATAATATCGCGTTGGAATTCAATATATCCACTTTTATGACAAGCAATAGGAAGCTGTAAAATTTCAGATTTCATAGTTTACCACAAACGTAAACTCAAGTTCTTACCTAGACGATTCAGAGTTGGCTGGATGAAAACTGCTCCCACTATCAGAATAATATCTACAAAGAAAAACATAATTCATAATGAAATACTTCGACATCCTTGATTCAAAAAATAAACAATATTCATAATTAACACAATAATGTCTTAATAATGTAATTCTTGTGGTGTGTGAGTATATACACTTGATTCACATCAGTAGGTCTTATGTATATACACTTATGATGCTGCTAATGAAAACCATCCATTTTTATACGTGACTATTGTTAATTTGTATGTTCTGAAATAATATGTAGGGCCTATCTTAAAATCTAATAATAAAATTTAAACTTCTGACATAATAGGCCCATTATTTATTATAATACATCATTTTGACATCCGGGCCGAAAAGTATCCCAGAATCGAGGGGTACTGGTGGAAAGATAGTAAATTTGACGGGAATTTCCATCATATCTGGTTGCGTACATTGACGAATGACGACGGAAATTTTCGTCATGTATGCTAGCAGAAATACATAACCATGGTTATGTATTTTTGATGCTAGTGAAGAGGTTAAAACTATATAGGCTGTTTCATATACGCGATCAAATGGTGATCGGTAACAAAATCGGTGAATAAAATTAGATGCCAGATATGCCAGAGCCAATAGAGCCAGCCAATACACCAGGAAAATCAAAACTTTAAAAATACCTGCCAAATCAAAATGTACGTTGTTGAGTTCATTCAACTCAAGTTAGTTGAAAATGAGGTATTACATTGGATTCTAGGCCTATTATGTCAAAAGTATTTTTTTTCAAGATGGCCACCGATTTTGGTTTTGACCTCTATATGACCTCTGGATGACCTTTAAATGTAAAATAACACTTCCATTGCAATCAATATCTTTAACGTAGTTTAAAATTAGGTATTACATGACATTTTAGAACTAATATTTCAGAATATAAAAAAATTGACAATAGTCGCTTGTAAAAATGGATGATTTTCATGTCGGACATAGGCGGATACCTTGGCTTTGACCTCTGGATGACCTTGAAACGTAAAATTACCCATTCCAACGTAATCAGTGTACCCAAAATAAGTCAAAAATGAGTTATTACATCAGATTCTAGCGTTATTATGTAAAAAGTTAAAAAATAAAAATGACAACCTAAATGTTGGCGGCCATTTTGGATTTAGCGGTCATTTTGAATGCTTTTTGATGATTTTTACAAAAACTACCATGGGTCAGTTATTTTGCATGATATTGTATATTTGGTCCTGGTTATTGTCACTAACGTTACTGCACTAATAGGACTTTATCCTCTAAATGGCTAGTGGTAATCTTTCTAATTTTCATATGGTCATCAAACAACGATTAGAAGATCAATACGAACAACAATGGCGAGATGAGATAAATGAATCTGGTAGATGTACTTTGTATCGTATTTTTAAGACGGAATTTAAATTCGGAAAATATCTTTGTTTTTTACCATTGTACGAAAGAAAAACATTTTGTAAATTCAGAACATGTAACCACAAGCTACAATTGAAGTCGGACGTTACACAAACACACCAATAATTAATAGAATATGTATTTATTTGTAATAACAACACACTATGTGATAAATTTCATTTTTTTTAGAATGTTCAATGTTGTTTGAAGTAAGAAACCAATTTCTACCCATATATTGTCACCAACGACCGACCGTTTTAAAGTTTAAAAATATTATGTCAAGTCAAAATCCAAATGTGATTAAAAAATTGGTTCAATATTTAAAATAATCTTACAAAAAAATCTATCTTTACATTTGACTGCTGCTTACGTTGTTTTTTTTCGTTATTGTTTATAATCTTTATAATTGTGTGTATAAAAGATGTATTGTGTTATTTTGTATATATTATGCACCATGCCACCCCGGCCAGAGTTTGAACCAGAGTGTCAATGACACAGGAGCTCATCCTTAATTGGGGCAAGTTGACTACGAATTAACATTTCTGAAATCCATGAGGCAGTTCTATGCACATGCACGAGTTCTTTCAAATAAACTGAACAAAATTGAAATCGGATCAGAATTGAGGGAGGACAAGCATTTCTTGTGAATAGTGGACAGAGTGCCCTAATTGGGTCTTAATTAGGTCATATGTTAATTAATAATTAAAATTTCTGAAATCCATGAAGATGTTTAATACACAGGCCCGAGTTATTTAAAACAAACCAAACAGAATTGAACTCGCATAAGAATTGGGGGAGGAGAAGCATTTCTTGTGAATTGTGGACAGAGTGCCCTAATTAGGTCTTAATTAGGTCATAATAATTTAACTTTCTCAAATCCGCGAGGAAGGTTAATGCACAGGCCTAACCTCTTTCAAACAAACCAAACAAAATTGGAATCGGATAAGAATTGAGGAAGGAGAAGCATTTCTTGTGAATGGTGGACAGAGTGCCCTAATTAGGTTTTAATTAGGTCATAAGTTAATTAATAATTAAAATTTCTCAAATCCGTGAAGAAGATTAATGCACAAGCTGAAGCCCTTTCAATCAAACCAAACAGAATTGAAATCGGATCAGAATTGAGAGAAGAGAAGCATTTCTTGTGAATTGTGGACAGACGACAGACGCAACACGATGGCATGAGCTCATCTTAGGCCTAAAGGCCGGATGAGCTAATAAATTATTGTCTATTGTCTATTGAATTTGGGCCGTTTTTTAGGATGTGCCGTCAGAAATGTGCCGAGTTTTAGGTAGTCCCATTTGAAGCAAGATAAGAAATGAAATGAATGGGGTTGTAGGCCACCGTAATTGTGCATATACAGTCTAAACAGGGGCGTGCGACCCTCCTGAGGATGGTGAGATGACACTGTCCTCCAAGCAGGATAAGTCAAATACAGATTGTTTTACGTGATGGCAAACTGATTTTTTCCATCAGTCAAAAAAAGTGGTGGGCGACCGCCCCCCCTGACCCTCTTCCGGTTCTGACGCCACTGTTAAATCGCTTTACTCACGTTGGCTCTCTGTCACTAGTGTATTCATCATCCCCAAGGTCTCTATGTCTGGAGATGTCATCATCCATTTTGGTATCTATAAAAACATAAATTTATAGATTTATAGATTTATAAATAATAACCAGTATGCATTCTAGTATTCAATAAAATAAATCATACATGACCTATTTTTTTGTTATTTTGCATCCTACGGCACGTTGTAATTGGGGAATATATTGATTAAATTTCGTTTGACCTTTAACTTAGAAACAACTAAAGCTTTGTATGACTGCAAACAGTAATTATATGTGACGTGCCATATCAAAACCAGTTCTATGTCGCAAAATATAGAAAATGAGTTAGTAAGTGGCGTTTAAAGAGCCATCGCTCAGGTTTCAAATGCACCAAAATTATAAATATATCTTAATTATTTAGGAAATCATCGATAAAACAAGATTCGGAATCTTAAGCCCAAAATATCGCAAAATGTTGAGAAAATGACCTACAAAGTTTAAATTTAATTGACGAATGGTTTAAATAGTTCAAATTAAATCTTTTTTTATATAAGAAATAAAACTAGGGTATCTTCAATATATTATACTTATATTGCTTTGAAGTTGTATTTACGATCAGCATTAAAAAATTAGCCGAAAAATATTTTAACAAAACCTGGGCATAACTCAAAATCTAAAGCTCCGACATATGTCTGGTGCCGATGTGGCACGTCACATATATGGGATATAATTTCAATAAAGTGATTCCATGTGCAGCTGGGTATTTCAAACAGACTCTTTATTTACAAATTCATTGGCCCTCCAATATTTAACCTGTTCCAACAATTTCCGTGTTAGTAATGAAACAATTGTGCGTTTTATGAATAAAGTATGAAACTTCTTAGCACATATCCTGGTCTTCATTTTAAGATGTGGAGGTAAGCTAGATTTGACCCCTGGTGACCTCTAGAGGTCATCGACATCGAAAGGTCAAAATACTCATTCGCGAAGCCAAAAAGTGGTGACAATTGTCTATTATACCATATGTATTAACAGTGTTTATATTCCAGAAGTGTGCCAAATGGTCAAATAGACTACTGTTAATGATAAGAATAACACCAACGTCTACGAAGCTAGCTCAACATTGAACCAGCATTGGGTCAATGACTCGTGTTCGATGGGTTAGTCCTATCATCATTTCTCTCAAGGCCTCTTTCGTCGGGCTGTTTAAATATAGTCCCTGTGAAAATAGGAATAATTCGCTCAGTTATCTAAAATTCTTCTTCTTAGAGTTCTCTAGTCTGACACCCTATAGGCTACATTTTTTATTCACATGAATTTAATTACTTACATTTTTTTGGGACTATTAGGCATGGGCCTAATCTGAAGCTTCAGATGTAAATGGTTACGACGATATCTGTTTAATCTGTTAATAACATGATGCTGTGGTTGAGGTAGACATAAATTTATTAGGCCTATCAGTGACAACCCCTCTGTACTCCAACTGTCATAGGCATATAATTACGATGCGAACGTACTAATAGGCCTAGCAGCAAAGACGAGATGTTGACCACGTGTTGATTTAACGCTATACAGGGCCCACAGGCATCTGGAACCCACAAATTCAAATATTTGTTACCAAATATTTAGAAATATTGATTTTTAAGCACAATTTTTATTTCCAATAATTAAAATTTGATCATGTTAATCAGCTAATAAAATAGATTAAAAGCGATTATATAGTGTAGCCTAAGTGTTAAACTACTTGTATTCAGCTGACACTCTTGGAGGCTTGAGAACAGATTGGCACAGATTAAAGCAAACCTATTTGGTTAAAGTGAAATGTTCTCAAGCTTGACTTAAGACTGTTTACCGATCTAAGTATTATGTCTTCTGCATTCCCACACACCTTTTATAACCAGTTGGTAACCACGGTAATATAGTTTTTCTGATATATATTTTAATTTTCCCTTCCGAAAAGTGTGTTGAAAATTCTTATTCACAACCCCTAAATTTGCTACGGGAAGCCTTAAATTGCAGCAGAAAGCATCTAGATTTCAAAAAAATTTCTGGGGGGAGGCATGTCCCGGACACCCCTAACAGGGGGCTGCCCTATCGTTAAAAAAGGTCAACATATTAACAAAAACGACCCACCTCTTCTGAAACCCTGGCTTCGGGCCTGAATTAGGCCTAAATGCTAAATGCTAAATCATCTGATGGCTGGATCAAGTAGGGTTATAATAGTGTTATAAACTTACTTACCTTAACGTTGTCCTCGGATTGTTGTATGTCTTGTGTTGCCAATGGCGGGCTGATTCAAAAAGACCGTTGCACACGTAGCTCTCTGATCCATATGTATACTTGGAGTCCACTGCGCATTTTTAAAGGCTACGCTCAGCGTTGATTGGTTGAAATGCTCAGGAGGGCGGGCGGGGGGTGGGGTGGAGTTTGATATATTGAACCAATGCTGGCTTCATGTTGGGCCACCGTCTGCGACGCTGGCCCGGCATAAAGCCAGCATTGGTTCAATAACCCGTGTTTTCTGGGATATGCTCATCCCTGCATCCACATTACATATCGTCCCCTCTTTGGAACGTTTTGATAGGCCTGGATAGCAGTGGCGGATCCAGAGGGCGCAGCCTGCGCCTCCCCCCGTCCTGGATCCCCAAAACAAGCATATAAGAGGCTGGATATGTGTATATAAATTCTTGTAAAAAATCGACCCCCCCCCCCGTTGTCAATTCCTGGATCCGCCACTGGCTAGGTATATATTTTAGAATCTATACTACCTATGTAATTTCGAAAAATAAACACGTTATATCCATGTTCATATAGGCCTACCACGCACTACATTGTGGTAATATAATAAATATACGATTAAAGATATTCCCCATATAATAAATATTGAAATGACACTATTGTTGTTCGGTGATGACAATTATATTCCCACAAAGTTGACAAACCGTGTGTGGGGCCGCTAACTATTGGGTTTCCGCTAGTCGCTCGCCACAGTTATATTTGCTAAAAGAGGTGGATTGTGGCGAAAAAAAATACCCCTTCCCGCGATTGCACGTCGGCGAGAAGAATGACCAACTATATTATCCCTATTGAATTCCCCTGTATAATAAATACTTAAGCTATGTCTCCATGTGCGCATGTCGTGATGCGTGGCGCAATGCGTGGCGTGATTGGTATGCGTGATGAGTGTCTCCATATGCGCGTGATAAATTTTAGTGCGCTGCGTTGTCCAAGGGAAATTATTACACATTATTTATTTTGAAATGTCATTTTATAATAATTTTATCTAAATTATGGGAAATTTATGAAAATGTATGGTGCATTTATTATAAATTAGCATATGAAACCAGACACAGATAATGCTTAACTGAAAATTGTGATGTACAACGTAAACTTGAAGGGGATAATCCTAGGCCCGGATTGTTATTTTTATCGATTATTGTGGATTGGAATAGATCCATAACATCGTATACAACATTGGCCTAATTAATGACTCTTGTTTCCAAGGGTTAGTCCGAGACACTGACGTTGATGACAGATATTTAGCTTGCAACGCTCGGCAATATCTGTGACCCAGGTGGTGGTCAGCTTTATCAAAGAGTAAACTTCCTTTGTTATCATAATTATGTAGGCCTACTCGTGTTGTACAATCTGTCTCATTTGGACTGTTTTTGAAGATAAATAAATAGCTGCTGTCTACGAAGCCCCAGAAGCGACATTTGCATTATTAGTATTTTTTTAACTCAATATATTGAGGTCACAACTCAATGTATTCAGTTAAGAACTCGATACATTCACGTTAAAAGTCGATATATTGAGTTAACAACTCACTATATTCATAAATCGAAATATTGAGTTCATAACTCGATATATTGAGTTAAGAACTCGATATATTGAGTTCACAGATTCAGATTCATTTATTTGATCAAATAATAACAACTACATATTTTGATTAATAATATAGCAATGATTAGAAGACCTCCACTAAAACCGAAGGTCGCTATCGTGGAGGCCACCTTACAAAGAAATAATAATAATAATAATAATAATAATAATAATAATAATAATAATAATAATAATAATAATAATAATAATAATAATAATAATAATAATAATAATAATAATAATAATAATAATAATAATAATAATAATAATAATAATAATAATAATAATAATAATAATAATAATAATAATAATAATAATAATAATAATAATAATAATAATAATAATAATAATGATAATAATAATCATAATAATAATAATAATAATAATAATAATAATAATAATAATAATAATAATAATAATAATAATAATAGTAATAATAATAATAATAATAATAATAATAATAATAATAATAATAATAATAATAATAATAATAATAATAATAATAATAATAATAATAATAATAATAATAATAATAATAATAATAATAATAATAATAATAATAATAATAAAAGCAATATAGAATTATACATGCAAGTGAAAATTAGTGGAGACTTCTTGTCCATGCCAAGAGTGTACCCATATACGTTTATACACATAACCAGAGGCGTCTACACAATGTTGGCTAAATGTTGGGCCTACGTCGTACACGGCGGGCCAACACTGAACCAACACTGGGCTAAGGCCCCCTGCCCGCAGGATAAAAAAACTATATAGCAGTATACGTCATGTACACATACATAACAATAAGGGATATTACACTCTAAATTATAACAAGTCAATAAAAAGTTTTGGGCGTATATTGACATACATGTACCTTCGATACTGTGGGTGGTCAATTTTTATTTGATATTTATTGTACAGTTGTTTATGATTTCCGGTATACTGAAAAGTAATTATTGTTTGATGCGACACTTGTATAGATCTTGATTCCTGGTGTTATGTGTGTGATTATTTGCTTTAATAAAAAGATTTTGAAAGTACAGAGGTAAGTTATTTGTTAGATAATTGTAATAGAATTTCAGCTGTTTTATTTTGAATATGTCTTCAGTTTTTAAAAGGCGCAATTTTAAAAAATTGGATTACAGTGTGAAAATATTTTACTAAACGTTATAATTCGGAGACATTTTTTTTGGAGTTTTGTGATTCGAAATGGATTATGTCCCCAAACTAGCAAAGAATAATTTATATGTGGCAATACAAGGGAGTTGTAGAGTAAAAGTAGAACATCTATTGGTACAGTGTGTCTTAGTCTTGTCAATATCCCAATTACTCTTGATATTTTTAATGATATGTGATCTATATGGTTCATGTTGTTCCAATTTAAATGTTTATTGATTATTAATCCGAGAAAATTAAAATTATCAACACAATCGATTTTGTTTCCATTTATTATTATGTCTGGTTCAACATTGCGTCAAAGTCAATGTCTAGTGGGAACGTTAGGCCTACATACAGTATTGCTGGTTGACAAGAGCTAGGATATCTCTTGTCATTTCAAAGAGATATCGCGGCACAATGATGGTCCTGCATATTTGCAATGTCGGCACACAATCAAACCAATGACGTCTAAACGTTACAGTCTAGAGACGTCACATGTACAGCGTGAACAGACAGCCAGACCCCTGGGTCCAGACACACATCTTTTGGAACTGTGACGTCATAATCCAATCTGACCCCCCACTATGCTTCCGCGCCTTGCTTCCGCGCCTTACACGTTTATTAGGGATGATACGGTCTCAGATACAATCTTATGATAACTTTGCAGTGGACTTGATATCAAGATCAACTAAAACACGATTACATCAAACAGATGTTGTGCCCACGGAGGCCAGGAAATGGTGCGGGAATATCTCACACTTGTGATAACTGATGCGCGGGATCTGAGTAAAAACAGCGGGAATCCCTCATTTGCGCACCCTAATTTGTGCCCTGCTTTAATGCATATTTTGTATACAGAATAACCCTTTCAATGCCAGTGAACATACTGTGATACTGCGAACATAATCAACAGTAATAATGATTAGTTCTTAAAAGTTTGTTAGACATACAGAGAGACAAACTCAAATTTTGACGAGATGTATCCTACACCAAATAAAAGGTATGAATCTCAGAAATACGAATATTGGGGATGCCATTGCGCGACAGTTGGAAGAAAGTGGTGAGCTAACCCTTTCTGCACCATGGTGAAATACTTAAGAATGTTACAAAAAAGCATTGATCGGGTTCATCAGGGACTGATACATGGCCTATATGTGTATTAATATTTTAACAATAATTTTTTTTTTATGCAAAAATCAAATATGTGACCCTTTAAGTCTTAGAAGGAAAAATGCGAAAATATTGCTGTCTAGGACAATTTTGACCTGGGTCGAAATATGAAACATTTAACTTTGCTCTGCATTTATTTCTATATTTTTTCTCTCGCTTGTTTTTACATAATTTGTGTTTGCTGAATCCGAATCTGTCAGATAAATTTCTATATTTGGGGTCCCTCACTTTTAAATAAG